>CM043112.1:4709907-4952407 GCA_023701765.1 Hylyphantes graminicola | reverse complement strand
TCACAAAAACAATAACTACAAAATATAGCAAACGAACGCCAAGGGGAAACATGGAAATCTCGTATAGGGGAAACAGAAAAAAAAATTATAAAATTTAAACAGACACGCACACAGGTAACACAGAGAAGGAAAGAAAATTATAATTAAAAAAACGCAATAACATCTGCTTAACAAAATATACAGGAAAGTTTGGCAATAAGCTGCACAATAAAAGAAAAAAAAGTAATGAGCTTCAATAAAGTGAGAAATAAAGATCTAAGTCGTCGATATTTTTTAAAATATTGAAAAGTGTACGTTTAAGAGTAGTATAATTATTAATATTTATTAAATCGATGGGAAATCTATTGTAAAGTTGAGGAGCAAGGTAGAAGAAATGTTTACAAAATATACCTTTATGGAAATTTGGGATTTGTAGAACATTATTTGATCTAGTATCTTGTACTATCCGACAGATGGCGCTTCAATACCGTATGTTGGTTGTCGGAGAGAACTATACATGCGTATAAACCAAAAAGAAGGACACTTGGTTAGAACTGTACGTTTCTGACAAAGTGTCTTTCTTTTCGTTGTATACGCATGCCTAGTTATTTCATACAATTAACATACAATATTGAAGCGCCATCTGTCGGTTCAAGTGAACATGATAATGTGTAATAACATGTTACGTAATAAACATAAGTAACATAATAAAGTGTTCCATATCAAATTCCAGGCATGACTCATTCGTTTTCTGCAAGAATTGTGTTAATATCTCTATCCGTTTCTTTTTTTTATTAACCTTTAAAAACAGGTAGTCCATTTTGGGACACCCGGTATATTCTAAAAGACTCCTATTTTAGAAGATTGGGTAAATACTTATTTCTTTGGTGCTTGTTTAGTAAGTGTCACTATGAGACAGTCCGGTGATTCTCACCACGACATTTTATCCGATAACGACATTGGCATGGACACTAATAACCGAATTCCTTTAATCAATTGTCTATTTAAGGATTATGATGACGAAACAAATCCATATAAAAATGAGCTACATTTAATGAAGTCTACTCGACAAATTTCAAAACGACCCCAACTATAAAAATACATCTCATCATAGAATCACGCAATTGAAATTTCAAACGCACTCTGATATTATTGACAGTCTTACTAACGATAAAAATAAAATAAAATGTTCTTGCTCTCAACACAAAGCCTGTCTTAAGAAGGGTAGATTCAGGTCCTTCTCTAAAGGGAAAAAAAACTAAGGAGTGCCTGATTGTTTACAACTGGGATCCTTCTGCTTCCTTTTTTTTATTAACAACATTCCACAAATACCTGATAAAACCATCTGCAGCTCTTTTGCAGATGACACCGCCCGCCTCGCGAAGGACGGCCTCGGATACATCAAATTGAAATGACAAAAACACATCAACCTAATTGAAAACTGGCTCATCTCCTGGAAAGTTCAACTAAATATTGATAAAATCGAGGCCATTTACTTCTCCAAAAGCAAGAAAAAACTAAAGGAAATCACCTTCTACGGTCAAGCTATCCCTTCGTCAAGCTCCGTGAAATACCTCGGTGTCATGTTTGACTCGAAACTAACCTGGAAAGCACACATTAATTATATTAAGAAAAAATTCCTTAATTGCAGATACACTCTCTACCAACTCATCGGATGGAACAGTAAACTCTCAACCTACAATAAAATCCTAGTCTACAAATATTACCTACGCTTCATCATAGCCTACGCCAGCCCATGGGGTTTCTCAGCTAAAAACCAACTTTAACAACATACAAGTCCTTGAAAATAATTTGCTAAGATGGATCACAAAAGTAAGATGGTTTATGAGAAATGAAGATATGTTTTGCACTTGACATCCCAAGTTTTAAAACTTTTACTCAAGAGCTTGCTCTTAAATTTTTCATATCTATTGAAGATTATCCGAACATCGAAATCCAAAACATGCAAGACTACGATACAAACAAGACTGCAAACAAGAAAAGACCGAGAGCTTTCTTATCCCTTCCTTTTTCACTTAACTATAAAAAATACTGTATAAAACGCGTGTGAAAAACAAAGTCCTGACATTTATGGCATGTTCAAAGCGCGCTCTCTCTAGTTGCCGTAACATGCGGTGATTCTGCTACTGAATATAGTCAGGAGAATCCCATTAATACAGACATATGTACAATGAAACAAGCTTGATAGTGCTTTAAGCCCTTATCAGACGATACGGACATCGCTCGTCAAAAAACTTTTGGGACAGCAAACGCGTCATCCAGAGACCGGCTACGACATGCGTGACATTACAGACTCAATAGCAGTACTATCGCGGTATTGGAGGAGTAGGTAGAAGGAGGAGACTCGGTCATGACGTCACGACTGAACTTCGTTTTTGATTGGAGCAGCCGTTCTCTCAGCGAAAAAGTAGCGGATTTTTTCACGTCGACTCGAAAAAACTCAGCCAGCAAAAGTTGCTCGAAAAACCAGTTTTTGAAATGGCGTAGGGACGTCCCTGAACGAACGAGCTCTCGTGTGATAATGAATTTATGCGCTGTACAAGTGTTTATTAAACAAGGACAAGATGTATTTTAAAAAAAAATCCTTGGTGAGCATTGGCCACAGAAAAAGGCTCTCAGTTCGCGGTAATATGCTATAGAATATGCCGAGTCTGCAAAAGCATAGAGCTTCCTTGGGGAACAATGATTACGATAACAATTTAAGACCAGTGGTCAGAAGGCGCTGATTTAAAAGTATGGGTCGAATTTTGGATGTTAAGTTGCTGTTAAAAGTTTTGTTTTTAATTAATTAATTTTTTTATGGTTCGGGGGCTTGTTGGGTTTTAAAAATAATTGATTCAAATACTGCCCAAACTAAAATAAGTTTCCACAGATAACATACATAAACAAATCTACAAGAATCTCTATACAAGAAAACAAATCTACTAGAAATTTTCTACACGAATCTTATTTTTTAGTTCTATTTTCTAATCAGTTGTTGCCTCTAGTCCAATAACATTTATGTTTAGTATTCCTTAGCTTCATATTGGCTTTTAGAAGCGGATCTTCTGGACTTTTTTAAAATTTATTGTTACCAGTATTTTTAAAACATAATATAAAATTAGAAATTTCAACTAATTTCAAGTTCAACCTTCTCCTTCGAACCATACAGGAAGATTGCCAGAGTTCCCCAATGTTATAACTGCCAGGGGTACGGCCATGTGAGCAGTCTCTGCCATATGGACCCCAGGTGTAGGTATTGTGGCCTCGGCCACGACTCTCGTGCGTGTCCCACCCGAGAGGTTGATCAGACCCGCCGCTGTGCGAATTGTTGTGGGCCCCACCTCAGTTCCTCAGCGGCCTGCCCGGAGAGGCCAAAGCCCCCCAAAAGGGAGGTTCCAGAGAGTTCCACCAGGTGGCAGAACCGACGTAAGCCACGCCTAGAGGAGGAAGGTCCTACCTCCCTATTGGCTGCCCTGAGATCCGTCAAAGACGCCATTGCTGACGTTTTCGGAGATCTAGAGGCGTTCAAGAAAAACGCAGCTGCCCTGGCAGCCTGCTCCAGCAAGGAGGAGAAGATGTTGGCCCTGTTCAGCATGCTTGCTCCATAGACTCTCGGCTCGTGAGCTCTAGTTTTCGTCCCAGGACTCTCGGCTAGTGAGTTCTTATTCTCATCTTTTAGACCAGCCGGTTCGCCTGGCTATTTGATTCTTGTTTTAAGTTATGCCCTATGGGACGTTTTCGATGAATGTGAAAGGGCGCTTCGCGCCGATGCACAGATTGTTAGTTTATGATTTCAGATTTCAAGTTCAACTTAAACAGTTTTAAATATATATTAAAAATAAACCAGTTTTTCTTTCACGGGAAAACAGGTAATTTGAAATTATTATATGTGTGCCGAAATAGTGCGCGGGCTATAGCATTAAAAAGCGCGCTCCCTTTAGTGGCCGTAACATGCGGTGACTACGTACACCGATTAAGGCCCTTAGAATCCCTTTAATATAG
Organism: Hylyphantes graminicola; assembly: GCA_023701765.1. Classification (NCBI taxonomy): domain Eukaryota; kingdom Metazoa; phylum Arthropoda; class Arachnida; order Araneae; family Linyphiidae; genus Hylyphantes; species Hylyphantes graminicola. The sequence goes on along the minus strand of CM043112.1, from coordinate 4,948,423 downwards.
ACATACCCTCAATAAAACAAGCGAGATAATGCTTTATGCACCGTACAATGTGCTTATTAGACAAGGAAAAGATAATTCAAAACTTTTTTTCTCTGTGGAATACTATAGCAAGTTAAAAAGTCCGCCCCCTCTGGTGGCAGTAACATGCGGAGAATACTGCTACTGAATTAGTAAAAAAAAATTCATAAATATAGCACATGCACAATGAAATAAAATGGTTAATGTTTTATGCGCTGCACAAAGCGTTTATTGCATAACTACAACTTGTTCAAAAGCGCGCTCCCTCTAGTGGCCGTAACATGCGGTGAATACTGCCAATGAATATAGTCTAGAGAATCCCATTAATATAACATATGCACAATGAAACAAGCGGGATAGAGCTTTATGCGCTGTACAATGTGTTTATTGGATAAGGACAAGATAAAAAAAATCCTTAGTGAATACTATCGCATGTTAAAAAATGCACTTCCTCTAGTAGCAGTAACATGCGGTGAATACTGCCAATGAATTTAGTCCAGCCAATCCCATTAATATTGACATATGCACAATGAAACAAGCGGGATAGGGCTGGGCTTTATGCGCTGTACAAAGTGTTTATTGGATAAGGACAAAATATTTGTTTAAAAAATAATCCTTGGTGAATACTATAGCATGTTTAAAAGTGCACTTCCTCTACTGGTAGTAACAGGCGGTTAATACTGCCAATAATATAGTCTAGACAATATCATTAATACTGACATGTGCACAATGAAACGAGAGGGATAATGCTTTATGAGTTGTACAACGTGTTTTTTAGACAATGGCGAAAATGGTTTTCACGTGTGTCTGAAACTACTATAAAGCTCGAATTAAAAGAGCTACCTATGTGCTCCAAATGCGGGAAACGATACCTATTAATAATCGGACGCTATATTTAGATTTTCAAAAAAATCATACAAGCACAAAGGGTAGTTCTATATTGTTAATTATATGAGATTGTTGATGTGAAGTTTTTTTTTTCTAACTTTCTCTTGACCGAAAATTGTTTTGGGATGAATAAACAAAATTTTGGTTACAAAATACGAGTTCGCAATGCTCTTGTACTTGAAGCACAAATAAATTTGTGTGTGTTGTTTTTTCAGAAACCTCAGAAGCCCAGCAGCTTTAGATTAATTTTAAATATTAAATAATAATGAGATTTTTCGACGTTAAGTTGCCTTAGATTTTTTTTTCATATATATATATATTTTTTTTATGATTAGTTCGTAGACTTGTTGGGTATTAAAAACAATGGACAATTCCCACATTTTTTTTTTTTATTCGATGAAGGATGTCGAAAAAAAAATATTAGTCCAAACAAAAAAAAATTCCGATGCGTATTTATTTTTTTATTCAATTTCAAAGTCGAGCTTTCGAGAAGCGCGCGAAAATCACTCAAAAGCCCGCGGAAACGCTGTGACGTCAGCTTTTACAAAACTCGTTCCGATCAGCTCTGGTTGATATTGACATTTGTGTGAAACTGAAACTGTTAAGTATGCGATACAATTAGTTTCGTTTGTTAAAACTATTTGAACGTGTCATATCGGTATTGCATAGTTCCTGAGTGCCATAATACTACAGTTACTATCCCAGAAAAGATTTTTTTTTATATTCCAAGTAAGGCTATGCGAACGTGTCATATCGGTATTGCATAGTTCCTGAGTGCCATAATACTACAGTTACTATCCCAGAAAAGATTTTTTTTTATATTCCAAGTAAGGCTATGCGACGTGCCTGTTTCTCCTAAATCGTAAGCTGTAGTGCAGACAACTTGCTTTCCAGAAAGTATAGAGAATAGCTCATTGTAAAAGTTAAGAAACAAAAGAGTGTTTTTTTTTTTTTTTTTTGTTTTCAGCTACTTTTCTTTAATGTTTGAGTTATTAATTGCAGAACTGTTTGTTGTTCAAAAAGTTATAGTAAAAAGCCACTGTGTAAATATCTGAATAATAGATGGAAGCATTTTCTATTGGAATTAAATTGAAAAAAAAGAATGTATAAATGGTACATGCATTTGAGTTGTTAAATAAAATTATAAATTTAGATACAATGATTTTACAAAACTTCGATTGTGTTAGATAATAACGCAGCTTTTGGGTAAGTTGTCGCTCTGCGCTTTGAAAAAGCCCGATTTCATCGAAATAAATTGAAGAAAAAAGACAATTAGAACAAAAAATTATAGTAAATTAAAAATAAAGAATAAAAATCCGAACGTTTAAGAACTAAAACAAATTTAATAAGAAATCAATTGAAAACTCTAGATAGGTCGTCTGCACGCCGTTGTAAACTTTAGTAAACAAACCCACGAACATAAATGGTGACGTCACAACCGCTCCAACCAATAGCAGAACGGTTAAAACTAGAACTATTTTCTGCGAGTTTTTAAAATTAAATATTAAATTAAACAAATTTTTTTCGATATTTTAACCAGGATATTTGGAATCAGCGTTGTTTTGTCTATTAAGAAAAATAGTTTTGAAGTGTTTTTAAAAAATACGGGAATTGTCCATTGATTCAATTACTTCCAAAAGGAAGATAAGTTTCAAAACATACTAAACAAAACTACAAGAAATTCTGTACAAGAAAACAAATCTATAAGAAAAAACACGAATCTTATTTTCTAGTTATATTTTCTAATCAGTTGTTGCCTCTAGTCCAATAACATTGTTCAGTATTTCTTAGTTTTATTTTGGCTTTTGGAAGCGGATTTTCTGGACTTTTTTTTTTTTCAAAGTTATTGCTACCAATATTTTTTAAACTTAAGATAAAATTTACACATTTCAACTAATTTAAATTCATCTCAATCTGCTACTAAATATAAACCAGTTTTCCTGTTACAGGGAAAGCAGGTTATCTTAAATTTCTAGTAGGGTAGGGTAGGGTATTTCACATATATATTCCGACTTGTGTGCTTGCTCAGTGAGCCGCTTATAAGTCTTCGTCAAGTAAGAAAATTTCTAGTAGAGTGAAGGATTCCAGATTTAAAAGATAAGAAAAGTTTATATGGTAATTTTTGTGAGGTTAAGGAATAATAACAAAGTGTTGAAAAGTGTACAATTGATAAATATAAATTACTTTTACTTCCCTGAAAGTGTTAATTAATCCAGCGGTAGTTGCTACGTTTATAATTAACATGTCATTGTCTTTAGCACGACGTTCTTTAACTTTTATATAATTTAATATAATTATATATAAAATGTAATCCAATTTTATAATTCGATTAATATTTGTTATTCAAAATACGGCATTCGTATTAACACTTTTTTGTTTTTAGAGTGGTATTTTGACGAAACTGATAATCCATTGCATAATCTACACACGAAAACATGGTAAAATAAAATTCACTCCCAAAATTTTTTTATGAAATAAATTGACTCTAAATTTTTCACTCTTGTATTCTCAGATGCTTAAAAATTGATTTTAGCTCTTTTTTGCAAATAAAAATTTGAAAAAAATTGTTGTTATAATTTATTCTTAATTTTTGATTCCAATCCCCCCCCCCCTTAAATTTAAGTAAAAAAAAATATTTTTTCGCCTGTTTTTTACCATTTTATTCTGGAGGCATAAGGAATCTATTTCACAAATTTTAGAATTTTAGAATGAAAAACAAAGCGCTGAAACTGAAAGGGTTAACAAAAGTACGCACAGTGCTCCCCTAATTGTTTTGAGCAATGAATAATAATAATAAAAATGAAGTTTTGTATGTGTGTCTTATAGATTCAAAACTAGACATTTGTTTGACTCGTAACTTGGCACAAATGCGTATATTTCATACTTAAGTTACAGATAGGAAACTTTCAGAGCTCAAAATGTTCTATTTTAGAGAAAATTCGAATTTTTTGAAAAAACTACAACACTTTGCCTCAAATCCGATCATTTTTTTTTTACTTTCCTGATGCCATCTGCTGAAAAAATTAATTAAAACTTTCATCTATAATAATAAAAATGAAGTTTTGTATGTGTGTATGTGTCTTATAGATTCAAAAACTAGACTTTTGTTTGACTCGTAACTTGGCACAAATGCGTATTTCATACCTATGTTTTAGATAGGGAACTTTCAGACTTCAAAATGTTCTATTTTTAGAGAAAATTCGAATTTTTTGAAAAAACTACACCACTTTGGCTCAAATCCGATCATTTTTTTACTTTCCTGATGCCATCTGCTGAAAAAATTAAATAAAACTTTCAACGAAAATAAATAAAATTGAAAATGTTTAGTTTATTCTGTTGCCATTACTTTCAGAAACTAAATTCATTATTTGAAAATAATTTATATGTTTCAAGTGAAGTAATTCCATTCCAGTCTTCATTCCAGGATTTATTGAGGGTTTAGTTGATGTTTTCTTCATTGAGGGTTCTGTTGATCGCAAATATGCATATTTAAACAATGAATGTATTGTTAAGCTATTACTGAACTATTATGGCTCATAAAGGTCATCGCACTCGAGCTGCATATTAGGGTTTTATGTTTTTATTTTTTAGCTAAATACGTTGCAGGAACCTCTCTAATCTCTTTCCTACATCGATCTGCGTGTCCCACGGTCCCACCGCTGCCGACGAATGTTTATAAGCAGGTCTCGGAACAAACTCCTAAACCGGCAATACATGTACAAATCGACCGCCTCCCAGGTGGTCACGTGATCTACCACCCTAATAGTTGTGATCTCTATATAGTCGCGACCCACCAGTTGAAAAACGCTGGACTACACAATAAAAATGCTACACAATATTTTGAAACCACTTTATTGCAAGATACATGACAGTTGTCATCCTAACAGTATTCCCTACATTTGAATTACAAATCCAACGCATTTATCACAATAGAAAGTAGAAACTAAAATGAAGGGGCGGGCCTTGGGGGCCTTTCGTTTGGGTCCCATCGGTCCGGTAAGGAAAACCTAACGCATCGCACTGTTATTTCCCTCCCTTCACGAGAAGTATAGATTCTCTGCACTCCGCTTTCGGCCTCACACGTTGCCACATATACGTCCGTGACGTCATAGAACCCTTCATCAGCCTCGATGCCTTCTGCCAAAGAGCTGCATACGATAGTCATTGAGGTGACTTTTCTGCCCAGTACGGTCAACTTCATACCTAAAATAATAAGATATAAAGTACAGGGTGAGGCAAACAAAACCGGCCCCGATCTAGAGATGTAGAAATGCTTGGCGAGAAAAAATCTTGAAGCCGCCTGAAACTTGTTTTTGCATTGGTTGGATTAGCTTCACATTAGAGCTACTCATAGACTAGTGTTGAGTTCAGATCTTGGTTCGTATTGCATAAAGACGTCCCATAATGCAAATTTTGTGTCTTGCAATCAATTTAGAATGTTTTGTATTACCAAAAAAAAAAAAGGTCCGATTCTCTAGGATAAATAACAATCGAAATAATCACAAGTGGGAACATTTTTGATCAGCCCTACAAACCTTGTTTATATTTCATTTCAACTAACTTTTCTAACCATAGCGTAGTTGCCGGCAAATAAGTCGCCAAGCGTTTGTTTGGGCTTAATATAGAAGCGATCAAAAGCTTCAGTTAGCAAACCTGTTTCTGTATTGGTTTTTGACATGTCAACATTTCTGTCGTATTCTTACCTCCACCTCGGGGCCGGTTTTGTTTGCCTCACCCTGTAGATGCTAACTGGAGGGCCCATTTGGCTCGGCAAAATTAAATCTCGGCATACTTTAACATCCACAGAGAGCTCAGAGTCATTGAAATCTGTGCGTCAAAATGGATAGCGAGAGTCGCCTAGATGGTGCCACAAAAAAATGACTCTCAGTTCTGGGGAATGTGCCGAGTCCCAATGCATGAGAGAAAAAATATTAATAAAGTAGGCCTAGTGGGTTTTAATTGCAACTTATTACGCTAACAGTCTGCTCACTGTACCGGCTGCGGGTTCGATTTCCACCTTTGCCCTGGGTGTACTTTCTCGCTTCAGTAAAAGTTCTGTGTGTGTTTATTTGACGAAGGCTTATAAGTGGGTCCCTGATTAAGCATACAAGCCAGGAAAATACATGTACAGGGTGGTTATAAAATAACGCTCCCTATTCGGAGTGGTCTGTAGCTTGAATGAATAATCCAAATGCAACAAAAATTGAGACACTTACTAATCAAGAAGGGGGAAAAAGAATGGTATCATAAAAAAGACAGAATCCTAAAAAATAATCATAAAAAAAACCTCGTCTTTTGACCAGAATCTAAATTACGAAACGTCTTCAATTAGGGCCAATTACTGCCAACACAGCTAATTACGCCTCGTAATTTAGAACCCTGGTCAAGAGACGAGTTTCTTTTTTACGAAAAAGAATGGAATTACAACACAGAAACTCGTCTCTTGACCAAGGTTATAATTACGAGGAGAAGCCAATTACGGCTAATTACGGCCAACACTTCCAATTACGCCTCGTAATTTAGAACCCTGGTCAAGTGACGAGTTTGTTTTTTATGATTCCATTCTTTTCCCCCCTTCTTGATTAGTAAGTGTCTCAATGTTTTTTTGCATTTGGATTATTTATTCAAGCTACAGACCACTCCGAATAGGGAGCGTTATTTATAACCACCCTGTATAAGAACTTACCTATCTAATATGTGCTTTAGAACTTCAATTGTCCTAAGCAATAGAGACTTAACCATCATTCGGATAATCAAGAATTCGGATAATTGGATTAATAGGAAGAAAGGGTATCTTCAATCAATGGGGTTGCTTCACGTCGGGGATAACAACAGCTCCAACGGTTTGTTATCATTTGTAGCCTAGAATTACTTATGTTTTGGTATTCGAAAATGAGTTTTCTACGAACACTTTACTTAATAAATTTTTTAAATATACCAATTTCTTGCTGTGCTGTTGATTGTAAAAAAAAACATTTGTTAAAGAAAGCTTTCATAAGCAGAAAAAAAAGCTTATAATCTATATCGGTAATTTTGAGAGTGAAATTGAAACAACCTTCAGGCACGTTTGCATGAGAAATCAAATCCATGGATTGAAGAGCAAACTCAGCAATTTCGTATAATTTCGTTACTCTCGTGGGGATTTTCTCCCGGACAGAACCGGAGTGTTCATTGGTGGGTTTCGCAAACCTTCCAATGAAGAAGGGTGTGATGTTTCATACCATGGATTCGGCCACAGACTATCATTTGGGTTAAAAATTCTGCTAGACCTCTTTTTCCCCTGATGGGGATTTTGGCATTCCATGGATTACATGTCTCATGTAAACGTGCCTATAAAGGAAATCGCAGTACGTGAACCAAAGAACCTGTGAAATCCAGTACGGAACGAATGAAAACTAGAGCGTTACATCATCTGATACATTCCCATTTCTCAAAGTATTGTTGGGTTGTGACATCTTGTAGTTCCAACTTCGGTCTCGTTAAGGGGTCATAGGAGTCTTAAAAATGTGCAAAGAAGGTACTACAAAACATAGTTTGATCTTTCCTGTCATTTTTGAACTACTCAATGTATAAGTATAATTTTTTATATATAATTCTACAAGATTTATTTATTATAAAACAAGTTTTAAAATTTATGAAACTTTAGACAAAACTAAAATAAATATGATATTAAACATGAAGCTATTTGAACCCATTGTGATTAGGCTTGCGCGGCAAATTGTGAGGTCAAAATTGAAAAAATGACCAAGAAAATGACTTTATATTGTACAAATATGTACAAACAAAGACTTATACCTAAATTCTCAGCTCAATTTTAATAAGAAATTATTTTTTAAAAAATTTAAAATGAAAATTTTTAAATTTTTATTAATTTTTTTAGAAAAAAGTTCTTAAAATAATTTCTAATTAAAACTGAGCTGAGAATTTAGGTATAAGTAATAGTTTGTACATATCTGTACAATATAAAGTCATTTCCTTGGTCATTTTTTCAATTTTGACCTTACAATTTGCCGCGCAAGCCTATTCACAATGTGTTCAAATAGCTTCATGTTTAATATCATTTATTTTAGTTTTGGCTGAAGTTTCATAAATTTTAAAACTTGTTTTATAATAAATAAATCCTGTAGAATTACATATAAAAAATTATACTCATTTATTGAGTACTTCAAAAATGACATGAAAGATCAAACTATGCTTTGTAGTATCTTCTTTGCACATTTTTAAGACTCCTGTGACCCCTTAATTCAACCAATATCGCGATGTAAAGCGCATTTTGAGTGTAGGTATGGTAAATGCATTTTCCGGTTTGTGTGCTTGATCAGGGATCCTCTTATAAACCTTCGTCAAGTAAGACAGACAGACAGAATTTTTTATTTACACAGAGTAAGAAAAGTACCGCTCCCGGTACAGTGCGCAAACTGTTAGCGTAATGGGCTGCGATTAAACCCACTAGTCCACCCGGACTCCAGGTGCTGTTTCGGCAGTTTGATTTATAGTTTTTTGTAATATTTTTTTAAAAGTAAAATTATGTTAGAAATATGGTTACAAAAAAGTTTATATGAGATATAGGAACTTTTGTACTCGGCCTATCTGTTTCCGCTGGATGTCTAGTAATTTTTTTGTGTTGTTGATCTTGGTTTTTGGCACTTAGGTTTAAAAATTTGAGGGTTATTCGAGCTCTTTCCCATTTAAGTTTGTAAAATTAAAAATTTTCAAACCTTACTTGTCACAAGTTGATTTTGAGGACAATAGGCCTCCATGTCCTCAGTCTCGTTAGCTGTAAATGCGTGAGTCCCCTCTTCTCGGCCTAAAATTTTTTCTCCATATTCATGGCATATGAGCATTCCATTATTATGCCTATGCAAAGGAAAACACAAATAAGTTTCAATTAGTACGCTTTGAATACACGTAAAGAACCTAAAAGAAGGGCTGTAGGGAGCCTAGTGGTCAAGATCTCGGTCTCGAGATCGGAAGGTTGAGAGATCGAGACCCGGTGCCACTGAAGACCTACCGAGTATATGCGGAGTACGTTCTCGTAAAATCTGTTGAGTCCGAAAGTCCTGTGGTCGTTCATTGCGCAGTTCACCATGGGTACAGGTTCCTGGAGAAAATTTCCCTCCCCTTCAGGGACATGTCTAAATTGTGGAGGTGGCGACAGATGGCAGCACCTGTCATTTGTGTATGTGTGCGTCTTGTGTTGTCCTACTTGACGATGGATAAGCGGGTCCTGCGACCAAGCACACAAGCCAGAAAATATATGTCAACCAACCAACCAACCTAAAAGAAGCAGGGTGGCCCGTCCGTGGCCGAGTGGTTAAGGTATCCACCTCAGGATTCACATTTCTCAGGAGTGTGGGGGTTCGAATCCCACTTACTCATATAAATCGGCCAGTACTCCTATAAATCGGATATCTGTACTGGGAAAGAGTAGAAAATCCAACTCGTGACGGATGGGCAACGAGTACAGGGTTGTTATTAAATAACGCTCGCTATTCGGAGGGGTCTGTAGCTTGAATGAACAATCCAAATACACCAAAAATTGAGACAACTAATCAAGAAGGGTGAAAAAGAATGGCATCATAAAAAAGGCAGAATCCTAAAAAATAATCATAAAAAAACAAACTCGTCTCCTGACTATAATATAAATTAAGAGGCGCAGCTAATTACGGCCAACACATCCAATTACGCCTCGTAATTTAGAACCCTGGTCAAGTGACGAGTTTGTTTTTTATGATTCCATTCTTTCCCCCCCTTCTTGATTAGTAAGTGTCTCAATTCATTCAAGCTACAGACCACTCCGAATAGCGACCGTTATTTTATAACCACCCTGTACACTGGGACAGACGTGCTCGTTAAATCTGTGGAGTCCAAAGTCCCGACTGCGTCAGCGTACGATGTCTTTCGAAGTTCCGTTGGGTGCCCGCTCAGGTGTCGACCTCGTCACTCGACCAGGGTTCTAAATTACGGGGCGTTATAGGCTGTACTAAAGCTCCTAATGGAGGCTAGAAATAGGCATCCGGAAACGATTACACTACACATCTGGGTTACCAATCCCATTTTTCGACCTCCCTTTCAGGGACATGTCTAAATTGTGGAGGTGGCGACAGATGGCAACATCTGTCATATGTGTTTGTGTGTGTCTTGTGTTGTCCTACTTGACGATGGCTTATAAGCGGGTCCTTGCGACCAAGCACACATCTCCTGAAAATATATGTCAACCAATCCAATCCAATCGATTTTTCGAGTATAGGGATATGGACTGTGTTTCTAAATTACGATGCCCATCGACAATAGCCTTGTGTAGCTCTAGCGCGACGATGATTCAAACTAAACTAAACTTGACCAGCATTGGAGATTGTTCGGTTAATTTGGTTGGAAATAATGTGTCACACTAAAACTACCCATGGGTTAGTGGTGGAAGGAGGATTATAGTTAATTTTTGATGGCGTTCATCAATTTCAAGGAATTTCTTTTCAGTCTTGACTTGATCGTCAATATACAGGGTGGTTATAAAAAAAAGCTCTTTATTCGGAGTGGTCTGTAGCTTAAATGAATAATCTAAATGCAAAAAACTCCGAGACTCTTACTAATCAAGAAGGGGGAAGAGAATGGAATCATAAAAAACAAACTCGTCTCTTGACCAGGGTTTCAAATTACGAGGCGTAATTGGATGTGTTGGTCGTTATCAGTCATAATTGGCTATGCCTCGTAATTAAAACCTTGGTCAAGAGACGAGTTTCTTTTTTATGATTCCATTCTTATTTTTAAAAAAATTTAAAATCAAAATTTTAAAATTTTTATTAATTTTTTTAGAAAAAAGTTCTTAAAAAAAATTCTAATTAAAACTGAGCTGAGAATTTAGGTATAAGACTTTGTTTGTACATATTTGTACAATGTAAAGTGATTTTCTTGGTCATTTCTTCAATTTTGACCTCACAATTTGCCGCGCAAGCCAAATCACAATGTGTTCTTATAGCTTCAAGTTTAATATAATTTATTTTAGTTTTGGCTAAAGTTTCATAAATTTTAAAACTTGTTTTATAATAAATAAATCCTGTAGAATTACATATAAAGAAATTATACTAATTTATTGAGTATAAAAAATTATTATATAAAAAATGACATGAAAGATCAAACTATGCTTTGTAGTATCTTCTTTGCACATTTTTAAGACTCCTGTGACCCCTTAATAGGGTCAGTAAAATGAAGACCAAGCACGTTTGGGAACTGAACAGTGGGGTCCCTCGCTCGGTTGACCACCTAACCGGGACATATGCCTAGTACCCCAGAACCCTTGGCCATGAAAGGTGAGTGCACGGCAGGCCTTGTCTCAGTAATGAGCTGTAGTGCCAAGGCGTTTAGTTTTTAGATATGGATAAGTAAACTAGTGGATAGCTGACAAAAACTTACACCATTACACCCCTTGGCACACCCCAGGGTGAACGACAGGACAGCTGTATTTCCTTCTGTTCTAAAAAATATATAAAAATATAGGGGTAAGTGGTGTACCTTGAACGTATGTGTACCTCGAACCTATGCTGATTCTAGCTCGATTAGCTTAGATATTGAAACAACACCACATGCAGTTAAAGTATTTGCTACCAGGGATCTCAGTGAAGTTCTATCTGTTTGTTTAAAAGGTCAATTTATTAAAGAGGTTTCGAAAAACTAAATTCACAGTTCAAAAGTAAATTTTTGTCAGATTCTTTAGTGTAATTTTATACTCAAACATGTAGTATTTATTCAGAAACGATGGTTATGCAATATAAAGCAAAGTTTTAGCTATAAAACAGTGTGCTTGAAATTAAGTTAAGTCTAACCTTAACTTGGTGATTAACTATTTTGTTTTTAATATCCAAGTGGTGTACCTCGAACCTAATGCAAGTGGTGTACCTTGGACTGGTCCTAGGTACACTACTATAGGTCTTATGTGCTTCAGATTGCTGAAAACCCTTTTTAAAATTCAAGTAAATTCTTTCCTTTGAAAAATTAAGTATTTTAAACTATTAATATGCAACCCTGATTTGTAAAATCTAGAAAAATGGAAATTTGTAAGAAATTTTGATATGATGTGATAAAGAATTTTTTTTGTAGTTAATTATTTAGATTTATGGAAGCCTATAAAATTTTTACCATATTGATATAATATAGAAAATAATTATTGCATGCTCATCTAAAAAGATATTTTTTATAATAAATATCTAAGCAGAACATCCTTTTTACGTTTAGGCCTAGTTGAATAAACATAGGGGGAAATATTTGAGGTTTTTTTTTCAAATTTAAGACAGAAAGATAGCCAAATGTTTTTCTATGGCATGATATAACAGTTAAAGTTATGCTGCATTTTAACGAATACACCCGAGAAAGATTGCATTGCAGCTGAAAAAGCCAAAAGGGCACTATAAAAACTAAGGCAATACAACCCCTTACTGGGCCAATTGACCTTACATAACCAATTACTACAATCTTGGCTAGAAATATGAGTAGGTTGTAAAATGTATTTTTGAATTTTATGTGGCTAATAAATATTGGTTTTCGGACTGTAAATCGGGTCTCTATACCTATTAATAATTGGTCCAAGGTACACTACCGGTTGGACCAAGGTACACCGCCGGTGGTGTACCTTGGTCCTAATTACAATTTTCTGTATTTATTTTTTTAATAGTTGAAATCATTCAAATAACATGTTAAAATAAATATATGTTGTATATAACAACATAAAGTATTCAGTAAAAATATTTTTATTCACTTTTTGCAAGCAATTAAGAAAATAAAAATTGAAAAGTCAAAATAGGTCCGAGGTAACCCACCTTCCCCTATATAACTATACATTAGTTTTTAGAACAACACAAATGAAGAGTATAGGGGAAGAACTCCTTGGCTACCAAGAAATCTTCCCGTTTTCAGGTCTGCTTGGCGGACATTGACAACAGGAAACCGTTTTCTCTTTTAGTTCTTATTTCGGTACGAGCGTTTCAGAATTGCCACGACAGCAGAACCAAGTGAGAAACCGTTTTTTAAACACAAGTTTAGATAATTACTCGCTATGTTCGCCAAAGAGGCCTGTTACGGAGAGATATCCAGTCAAAAGGGCTCTGGTTGTTGGCCCTATATGCTGGTTGTTGAAAAACAAATCTGAAATGAAGTCCACTTCATCTGTGATATTGTTGTTGAGTTCTGTCCAGTAATTCTCACCAGATATCCTATAAAGTACTAGATTGGCAGATCACGTGACCTCCAATGCTAACGATGGAGTCAACAAGAGGAGGGGCAATTTGACCAGTGTTGCCACCACTTTAAGGAGAAAAGTGCTACGAAAAAAATAAAATTTAATTCTAAAATTTCAAAAAATAAATAAAATAAATAAACCCATAAAAATAAAAGCTGCATTTGAAATATTTTGACTTCAAACAGCGTGAAACGCTTTTCTAGTATTTTTATAATTTTTTTTTTTTTTTTTGTAATTTTAGAAATAAATGGTATTTTTTCGTAGCACTTTTCTCATTAAAGTGGTGGCAACACTGACCGAATTGCCCCTCCTCTGGGGTCTCCATGAGCGTCCCGTCGTTAGCATTGGTGGTCACGTAGATCTGCCAATCTAGTACTTTATATGATATCTATATTCTCGACTTACAACCTTTTGAAAAAAATTGCAGCCTCAATTTTACATTTACTCTTAAAGTCTACCTACACCCTACAAAAAAGACAACAAAAAAACCTATTCTTTTATAGAGTCTTCAATTCCTTTTCTTAAAAAGTATACATTTTTTTTAAACTTCGATTACTCTTTAGAAAAAAGTTACCAAGGATTTTTTTTAACGTTCCATGGACTGAAACTTGTACAGATCTTTGGTAATCTTAAAACGCAATTTAAAAAAAATCCCTGAATTTATGTGGATTGCTTTGATCTGACAATGACATCTTAATTTTTAATTAGTATTTTGTTTAAATTTTATTAATTTAAATATATTTTACCAAAAACAATTAAAAACAGACTTGGTTCTTAAATTATTTTGTTACTAATTTTAAAGTATGAATGTTTGGATAGTATATAAAATATGTAAAGAAATCTAAATGCATAATTTAATGTAAATGTATAAATCTTATATCTATGTAAAGAATATAATAGAAAGTCGGTTATATTTAGGACATTATTGATAAATGGGTGATTAGTTTGTATGATAATAATAGAATTTCAGTTCAATTAGGTATTCAGTTAAGAGGGTTGAAAACGCATGTTAAATATTGCATAAAATTATTATTTTAATTGCATTTATATTTTTCAAAATACTTTGGCCCGTAATACTTTCACGCGTTTATAAGTTCATTCAAACATATAGAATTAAATTTTGAATTAAAAAAACCGAAGAAAAAATAAGTGTGTACAATACTTGGATCAGGAAACGAATTGTGCTCAGTTACAGTATGACGTTGAAATATGGTTGTTTCAGAAATATGAGACTAAAAGGTTACACAATTCTTACGATTTTATAAATGTATTCTGCTTTATGAATTCAAAATAATGAATACATATAAAAAATAAGTTATGTATTTTATGAATTTAAAATAATGTGCATGTATGTATACAAATAATTGAAAGGAATGGAATGAAAGGGATTATTTTGATGAATTATTTTATGAATTCGAAATAATGTAAATATATGTATACAAATAAATATTTGAATGGAATGTGTGGGATTATTTTATTGAATTCGTAATTCTTTTATGAATTCAAAATAATATGCATACATGTATACAAATAAATAATTGAATAGAATGGAATAGTGGGATTATTTTAATGAATTCGTAATTATTTTATGAATTTACAATAATGAATGAGTATACAAATAAATAATTGAATAGAATATCTAGGATTATAAATGAATTTGTAAATAAATGAAACAGTAATTTAGTTAGTCTGTTTCAAAAGTTATCAGAAGGAGTACGCGTTTAGCCACAAAATTTTACTGAAAAAGTTTGATAAAAGTTCAGGTAGTAAAGATCAAGCAGGTTTAAATAATTAAAAATGCAATGATTAACAAAGAAAATAATTTTGTTTTATTTTAATAGTGAAAATTCCACACACAAAAAAGCTGTCTCCAAATTATAGAGCTTGTTAAATTGATTTTCTCTACATTTTTGAGAAAAACTGTTATATCGATTCTTAACGCGATGAGGTTATTTCAGATTATGTAACTCCTTTGTTTCAATTTGTATTCTTCCTGGGATTTTATTGGTTGTTTCGATATTTCACTTTAAAAATTAACCCTCTAATGCATAATGTCATATTGCAACAAGTAACATAATCCACTTTATTCTATTGAAGTAGAGCTCCCTCTCGACAAATCTGTGTTTTTTCATCTATTATATTCCATTTTGAAGTTTTAGTTACTAATAACCATCATAGATGACAGTAGTAAAAGTTCATTAAATATTAAAGAGTGAAGTTATTAACTGTTGTGAAATTACGTCTTTGGCAGAATTCAAAGTATAATAATATCAGTACTAAATACAAGTAAATTGCTTTTAAAAAATAAAATATATTTAGTAGTTTTCTAGTCATTCTTATCAAAATTGGAATTCTGTTGTTGGTTTTTGCCACATGGCAAGTATTATAAAAATTGAAATTATTTAAATTCCAACGCAGTTAATTTTTTTCAGTATTTTTCCCATAATGTATGAGTATCAAAGAGATAAATATATTTTTTCGGGATGAAAAAAAATTCATGCATTACAGGGTTAACATTATGTCGTCTACTATATTTCGATCATTTAGAGTTGCTTACGACAAAATCGTTTTTATTCCTATGATTTATTAAACTTTATCTGTCTTACTTCGATTACATTTCAAGTATACAAGTGTTATCAATACGACAATGTTGTTAGAAAACTTTGGTTAAGATGATATTTTATCTTATGATGAGAAATTAAGCGAAACTGTGGGCTGCAATTTAAGGTAGGCGAATACCCAAAATTCTAAAGTTTTTACTATTACTTTAATCTTTTCCAAATTTGGCATAGTGATTTCAAATATGATGAACAATGCTTTTTGGGCAATTTTTTTATTTAAATATAATTGATTTATTTTAAACGGTGTTTTTCAACTAAAAAAAGGGGTTTACGCCAACACTTCTAGCATCAAAAATTTTACATTAATTTACCTGAAATTTTTCACAGATGCTATTTCAATATATATCTGTGCCATGAACCTCTAACATCTGGTGTGAGTATACAAGTTTTTTTTAATGTCCAAGTGTAAGTTAATAGGAAAAAAAATCCTTTTTTTGTGGTTAATTTATAACATTTTTCTTAATAACTTTTTTTCTTGTAATTTGTATGTAACTCTAGAGGGTCATTGCATGTATCAGTTCAAAACGAAGAATTTAACACATCATAAATGTTCATAGGATGAAAATTCAATGTGGTAGACTTGTTGGCGCTAACCCCTTTTTTAGTAGAAAAACACCGTTTAAAATAAATAAATTATATTTAAATAAAAACAAAAGCCTAGATAGTATTATTCATTATATTTGAAATCACTATGCCAAATTTGGAAAAGATTAAAGCAATAGTAAAAATTTTAGAATTTTGGGAAATTGTGGGTATTCGCCTACCTTAACGTGATTCACGAAAGGAGAAAAGCAAAATTAGAGCTGTACTGAAAGAAATGTTTATATACAACACTTCATTAAGGTAAGGAAACATTGTATGTATTGTTATAAACAAATGTAATTCTGAAGAACCAAAAAATGAAAACAATACCGTTGGAATTGTTGCCACACACGACATGAAACATGCTCATTAGAACCGACTATTTTTGAAGAAAAAAAAAGTTTCAGAATTGTCACTATTAATTTTAATAAAATGTATTGTCCGTTTTTTTTGTGATTCAAGACATTTTTAAATCTTTACATCTTCCAAGGTACCCTACATCTTCCAGATCCTACACCACAACTTTTATAAACTAAACCGTTCAATGAAATGTTGTGACTCAAATTGCATTCGCCTGAACTTTTGAAAAAGGCTATAACATTCAGAACATATCTTCAAAATTGCGCATGAAAAATGAGAGTATTCACTAAGAAAAAAACGTATATTATTTGCTCAAATAGTTTTTTTTATTGGGGCAAATTTTATTTTTGTCATTTGTTGGATTTATTGGAACTATTTGTGCCAAAAATCTGCGTTGTTTCCTTCGTGAGTATTATCATAGACTATAACTTACAAAAATAACTCTAAGAAATACGACTTTCTAATTTATTATCTGCCAAAACATATTTTTTTGTACTTACCATCACCATAAGCAGAATGTAAAAAGAATAAATGCAAAAATAATAATAATAATTGCAAATTTTACTTTTGTTATTTGTTGGATTTATTGGAACAATTTGTGCCTATAATCTGCGTTGTTGCCTTCGTGAGTATTCTCATAGACTATAACGTACAAAATTACCTTTATATGAAATACGAATTTCGAACTTATTATCTATCAAAACATAATTTTTTGTACTTACCATCACCATAAGCAGAATGTAAGAAGAATAAATGCAAAAAGAATGCGATTTTTAATATCATGATTGTAGACGTTTAAGCAAATGCAAACAATAATAATTAACAAATTTTGTGATGACAGCTATAACTAAAAATAATAATTAACAAATTTGTTATGATACCTCTAACTTAAAATAATAACCAATCAATTTTTTATGATACGAGTAACTGAAAATAAAATTTGAAAACAAGTACTGTTAAACTTGACCAACGTATTTATAGTAACCAAGCACTGAAAAAGTAAATAAACCCGAAAACCATGGAAAATGAATGGCTAAAATCAGATTGCGATGCTTGGCGAAACGAAAGCTGTGCGAAAGACGCCAAATCTATTTAATAAGCCCAAACAAGCCGGATGATATTTCTATATGTTCACTTTATGATATCTCGCTTTCTTTTTAAGAATTGGAAATTAAAATAAAGGTAACAATTCGCACTTAGTTGCTTTTAATCGTCACTATACCTAAACCGACCTTAAGTTTGCAGTATACAAATGTTCTACGAGAAAAAGGGTAAATAGTTCTCATTTTTGAGTGCGAGAATCGAATACAAAAAGATTTCACATTCAATAAACAAATTTATTTGTTATTTCAAGACATAAATTTATTATTTTTATTAGTTTAGCTTCAGTTAGAGTGTTATTTTAATTATTTTTTTCCTTCGATTTTGACGTAACAGGGCGCACGAATATCAGGGTTGAAAGGAGCAGCCAATCAGAGTACGCGATTTTGCGGCGCCAGACGGGTTGTTTACCAAGATTCTTCCGCTCAGTACATTTCTCTGCTGCAAACTTAAGCTCGGTTTTGGTATAGTTTGGAAAAATATAAATATAAAAAAATGTTTCTTTTTTACGTTGACATGTTTTTATACGTTGTTTTTACGACATGCGTGCCCAAGATTTTCAGTCTAAGTCAGACAGGTTGCCTAAAAAAATTATGTTTCGCCTAATCCGAGAAAATCGTGACTAGGGTTACAGTGCAGTAAATCTGATCCGTTCTGAAAGTTAGATAGCACAAGTGGGAACTTAAGTGACGAAATACAACAACGAAATTAATACAAAGCCCAACACTTCTGTCTATGTTCAATTGATTTTTACAGCATTTATTGCATGCATCCTAAGTCGGTGACATTTTTAGTTATTTTTACAAAAAAAAAAAAGAAGCTAAATGAGCCGCCAAGTTCTCTTTTGGGCCTATACTAAAAGCGATGATTGGATTAACTTAGCACACCTGGTTTTGCATCGACTATTGTCAACATGCCATATCCATATTTATCATTCTTACCATGCTAACAAAAGGAAGCAATAGCGTTTATAATACATTGCATGCCTCCAGTAGTTGAATAAACATTATGTTAAAATGCAAAGTACTTGCGTATAACCAAGGATATTCTTTTTAAAATTGATTGAGGAAGCAAACTTGACAAAAAGTAACAGCGATATATTTTTTTTTAACTAATACTACAATACAATATCGTGCAGTGCGTTTTACAATATATGCCTTTTTTTCAATGCGGATCTTTTATGTACACAGTTTCCATACAGTGTGAAAGCTGAATTGCCCAAAAGCAGTTAGCGTTACGTTATTAAAATTAGTTTTTTATAATAGCGTGAAAAAATGTGACTTTTACATATAATTTTAGTATCAAATGCGTAGGTGAATATAAAGTTGGACGTATCACGCATCCGTGAAAACGTCCAACTTTTTTCCGAAACTGTGGAAAATGTACTTTTTTTTCGCCCGAAAAGACGGAAAAAAAGTACTTTTTTTTACTATTTCCTTAAGATGCCAACATTTCAAGTAAAAATTTTATTTCCGAATAAAAATGTTAATTGTACCATTGGATACTTATCAATGCTTATGTTGGGCACTCTAGTTACATTAAAATAATAATTGTTGCTGTATTTCTATCTCTCCTGGAAGCTAAAACTTTCCATTTGTTTTTCAAAATCAGAATAAGAATCCATGTTCAAATATGTGACTTTAAACTTTAAAAAAAAAATAGTTTTCCTTTGTAGTTCCAGAGAGTTATAGATTTGCTTTACGTAGAAACATTATGCAAGTGAATTATTTTTGAACTCATGGTATTTGATGTTTTTATCGTAATTATAAAAAATAGTGTATGCAACGCATGTGAAAAGTAAACTTTTTAAAACACGTGTCATTATTTCACTCGCTCGTTCCTCTCTCTTAAAATAAAATACATTTTTTAAGTATTACTTATCACTCTTGTTGCATAAATAACTATTTTATAACAGCGTGAAAAAAAATGCCGATGCACTGACTTGTCCCATTCATTATTTGTATAAAAAAATTACTTTGCTTTTAAGGAGTTGCTGGTATTGATGCTGTTTAACGGATTTTTTTCGATAAAAATCCGAATTTAGTCTCATAATATTAAATCAGCGCCATCTGACGGCCGGTCTTAAAGGGATAAAGTTTAGTTGTGACGCTTGCTCCGAAACTATCTCACCATTCTTAAAAAAAATCGATCTAGTGGGAAATCTATAGTGTTTTCCTTCCCAATTGATAATTGTGAAACTTATGCGATATATATGTATGTATATAAATGTCCTCATATGTTGAAATGAAAGCATAACGTAACTTCTTGAGGTTTTTTTTTATTTTTTTTTACTTCTTATAGGCGAATCTCATAATTGATGTATTGCATCTTTTATTGCAGATATACGTTCAAACGAACTTGTTTAAAAAAATGAATTATTTAATGAGAGAGAATCTATGTGGAAAACCGTATACGAAAAATTATGTTTTTTTTTTTTAAATCATAAATCCGGAGGCCGCATCTCATAGAAAACTGGTTAAAAAAGTAAGAATTCTTATTTTAAACCGAGTAATTTGTAAAAATATCTTTAGTGTGTACTTATTTATTCATAATAAACTGTTTTACATTAAATACAACCAACAAAATTTTTATTAATCACTCCAGTGACTTAATACCAGCTAATGTCGTACCTTGACACAGTGTGCGACGTAGCGCCATCTATTAAAAATAAATATAACTTATTGCGGACTAAAAGACATTTTTTTCCGAATTTGATATATCCAGACCCGGACATCTATTTAAATGGATGCTCAAAAAAAATAAGCAACTATGAAAGTTTTGGTTTCATACTTCATGTACATAACTATAAAAGAACTATAATTTATATAAAAAGCCTGTAATAGTGAAAAATATTAATGATTATAAGAAGGAAATTACTTAAATGAAGGCATCGTACTGGCAATCTTTAAAATAATAGTGGTTTTATATAATATTCACTCTAAATAAGCATTTTCTAGCAATTTTAACAAATATTTACAAATGGTTTTTCATTTTGTTTTTTAAAATCCAAAATTTTGAATATTTTTCAAAACTCCACTCCACCAAACTTTAATAGTTTGTTTTTAGAACTATTAGTTCAAGAACTGTGCATGTATTTTAAAATGTGAGCTACATTTAAAAAGTAACATTCATTTATACTGAAAATCTTAAAAAGAAATTAAAAAACGCGAAACAGAGAAAACAGGATGAAAGCAAACGAAATATGTATTCAAACTTATAGGAATGACTGCCGAAAATATTAAATAACTTTTTTTCTACAGAAGATATTATTATAAAACTTTCGGTTAATGTTTACAAGAAAAATCGATAATTTTATCAACTTTTGGGTATCGCTTTCCATTTACGCTTTAAGACTGGTCATCAGATGGCGCTGATTTCAGTTTATGAGACAAAATTAGAGTTTTATCGGAAAAATGCGTTAAACAGCATCAATGCCAGCAACTCCTTTAAAACAAAGTCATTTTTTTAAATACAAATAACGAATGGTACACGTCAGCTGTTTCGGTATTGATATTTTTGAAGAGCTTGAACATTCTCTTTTTTACCCGCACGATAGTGATAGTTCGGCCTTAAAGGGTTAAAGATGACTCTCCCCACTGTTTTGTGATATCTGGATATTCATTATTTTTCGTTACATTTGATAATTATAGGATTTTAGCTGCACGCAATAGTCATACGGTTGAATAATATCAGTTTTTTTTTATTTGTGGCTTAACGTAACAGAAGGTGTTATCACCAAAAAAGTTTGATTAAATTGTTATTTTCAAAGTATTGTTGTTTTCGATTTATGTTGCTTAATTTTTTTGTTATTTTTGGATAGAATTAATTTTCCAAAGGTTTGAGACACATAAATAATGTTAATTATTTTTTATTAATTTGAATTTCCAAGAGAACAACATTTTATTGAAACATAAAAAACTGTATAAGCCTGAGGTCACTTGATAGAAACAAATCGTTTTTAGTATTCATTTTTTTTTTAACCTGAACAGTTCGAAAATATATCAATATTTTTCTATAGTTATCGACTCGGCTTTAAAAATTTTACATTTGAAATTCGACTTTTAGCTTTATCATTGTAACTGTCATTTAGATTTAAAATTCAATTCTTTTGATAATAATATTATGATAATACTAAAAATTAGTTTGAACTAAATCAAAATAACAACATATGATAATACTAAAATATCAGCAGAACTAAATAATGTACTAATAATATTAATAATCGTCGACATTATTAATTATTAATTATTAATTATTAATTATTAATTATTAATTATTAATTATTAATTATTAATTATTAATTATTAATTATTAATTATTAATTATTAATTATTAATTATTAATTATTAATTATTAATTATTAATTATTTATTATTATTTAAGTTTAAAAGCGCACAACGGGTGCTCAACATAGTTATTTGTTTTAAAGTCCTTTTTTTTTTTGCTCAATCTTCATTACCACAAATAAAAACTGTTATGTCAAAATGAAATAACGAGTCCCGAAGAACGGTTTATTTCCTTTGTTTGTCACTTTGTATATGGAGTTAGATGAGAGAGCACTTTAACCGGACATTAATTGTCTTCGCATTTGCTTCAATCTTACGTAATGACAGATTTTTCTGTACCTGTAATTACTGCGACTTTCAGCAATTTAAAGGTCGGAAACGGAGATTTTTTTTGTTTTATTTCCGACATAATTATGTAATCAAAACGGTGTGAATGAAAGAGGATTCTATAATTGGGGGCCCGGATGGCCGAGTGGTTTGGACCATTACGCCAACAGTCTGCTCGCTGTAACGGGTGCGGGTTCGATTCCAAAATTCTTTTTGTGTGTGTCTTATTGATGAAGGCTTACATTAAGGGGTCACAGGAGTCTTAAAAATGTGCAAAGAAGATACTACAAAGCATAGTTTGATCTTTCATGTCATTTTTTAACTACTCAATAAATGAGTATAATTTTTTTATATGTAATTCTACAGGATTTATTTATTATAAAACAAGTTTTAAAAGTTATGAAACTTTAGCCAAAATTAAAATAAATGATATTAAACATGAAGCTATTTGAACACATTGTGATTAGGCTTGCGCGGCAAATTGTGAGGTCAAAATTGAAAAAATGACCAAGAAAATGACTTTATATTGTACAAATATGTACAAACAAAGACTTATACCTAAAATATCAGCTCAAGTTTAATTAGAAATTATTTAAAAAAAAATTTAAAAACAAAATTTTTAAATTTTTATTAATTTTTTTAGAAAAAAGTTCTTAAAATAATTTCTAATTAAAATTGAGCTGAGAATTTAGGTATAAGTCTTTGTTTGTACATATTTGTACAATATAAAGTCATTTTCTTAATCATTTTTTCAATTTTTACCTCACAATTTGCCGCGCAAGCCTAATCCCAATGTGCTCAAATAGCTTTATGTTGAATATCATTTATTTTAGTTTTGGCTAAAGTTTCATAAATTTTAAAACTTGTTTTATAATAAATAAATCTTGTAGAATTACATATAAAGAAATTATACTTATACATTGAGTACTTCAAAAATGACATGAAAGATCAAACTATGTTTTGTAGTACCTTCTTTGCACATTTTTAAGACTCCTATGACCCCTTAAGCGGGTCTCTTATCAAGCAAACAAGGCGCAATATATATGTACCTACCCCTACCCCCTATTATTAAATATAGTTAAGTCAGGGTGGAAATCAAGGCAGTATAATGCTCCTGATCGTTTGAACAGGCTTTTTCCGTATTTTGTGTCTAAGGTTTTCTTACTCCTCGGCGCAACAGCCCATCAATAGGCCAAGCCTGCCGTGCCCATTTCATCTTTCGTGACAAAGGGCTCTGGGCTGCTAATGTCCCGGTAAGGTGGTCAGCCTCACCCGAAAACCCAGTGTTTAGTTCCCAAGCATGCTTGGTACAAATTTTATCTACCCACTCAAGGGATGAAAGGATGGGTCAACCACGACCAATTCAGGATTCGATCCCCGCGCCTGTGACGTGGCAAAGCGAAGCACTAGTGCACTGGACCTGGTTTTATTAAATAACGTTAAATTTCAAAAATTAATAAATAAATAAATTAAATTTCATTATGAACTTGTTTCATTTCTAAATGATTTTCCGTTCTTCACAAAAATAAACCTAATTATTTTTTTTAACAAAAATATTAGTTAAAATAATTTTATTTTAAAATGTGTGCAATAAAAACAATAATGCATTATGCTCATTCCTAGGCGGCTCGGAAAGAGAAAGCACAAAAATAGATTATCTGAAGGCATATACAGTTTGAGGCAAACAAAAGTAGCCCAGGTCTAGAAATAAGAATACGACAGAAATGTTGCCAAGTCTAAAACCAATACAAAACAGATTTGCTAACTGAAGCTATTGATCGCTTCAATATTAAGCCCAAACAAACGCTGCATCAGTTCAAAACGAAGAATTTAACACATAATTAATGTTTATAGGATGAAAATTCAGTGTGGTAGACTTGTTAGCGTAAACCTCTTTTTTTAGTTGAAAAATACCGTTTAAAATAAATAAATTATATTTAAATTTTTAAAAAAATGCCTAAATAGTATTATTCATTATATTTGAAATCACTATGCCAAATTTGGAAAAGATTAAAGTAATAGTAAAAATTTTAGAATTTTGGGTATTCGCCTACCTTAACTGGCGTACACGTAATGCCTCTCATCCACTGAGCCGCACATTTACATAAATACGAGAGATTCAAATATTTATTCATAAAGTATTGAACGCCAAAGTATTCGCCAAGCTTATGCTTGGGCCTACCATAGGAAAGACCAACAACTTCACTTCAATATTAAGCCCAAACTTGGCGACTAATTTGCCGGCAACTACGATAAGGTTTTAGAAGCTAGTTGAAATGAAATAAAAACAAGGTTTGTAGAGCTGATCAAGAAAAGTTCCCACTGTATTATTTGATTGTTTCGATCGTTATTTATCCTAGAGAATCGGACCTTATTGTTTTTGGTAATGCAAAACATTCTAAATTGATTGCAAGACACAAAATTTGCATTATGGGACGTCTTCATACAATAAGAACTCAGATCTGAACTCGCCACTAGTCTATGAGTAGCTCTAATGTAAAGCTAATCCGATCCAAAAAGTGCAAAAACAGGTTTCAACCGGCTTCAAGAGCTTTTCTCGCCAAGGATTTCAACGTATTCCTATCTCTAAACCGGGGCCACTTTTGTTTGCCTCACTCTGTACAATAATATTCTTGAGTGATAATTCAATGAAATTTTTCAATTATATTCTGAGTCTGCAAAGGCTTGACCGCCATTATTGCGGCCCCGTTAGAGAAAAAAAAAGTATATTTCTACAGGGGAAAAAACTGAAGAATAGTATTTTTCTGCAAATATGTTTTATTATGTAAAAGTAATAATTTATTTATTGTATACAATCCATTATCGTAATACAAAATGCAAGCTCACTGACGGAATGTTTTTCCTGCAATCAACTAACGTTTGTTAGTAATAATATAATGGACTAATGAAACAATTCCTTTTGCTTAAGTATAATATATAATAACTTTTGAATTTTTTTATCGTGTCATTGTGCCATAGGATATTTTTGCAAAAAAATC
Organism: Hylyphantes graminicola; assembly: GCA_023701765.1. NCBI lineage: Eukaryota > Metazoa > Arthropoda > Arachnida > Araneae > Linyphiidae > Hylyphantes > Hylyphantes graminicola. The sequence goes on along the minus strand of CM043112.1, from coordinate 4,923,012 downwards.
CCGCAACGCATAATTTCGCTAAAGAATGGCGTGTATAAAGATCACGGAATATAGAATAAGATATAGAGGTGACACATATTCAAAAGTCTATCCAAAAGCCAGTTTGCCAGTGAAGTCGTTGATCTTTCCTGTGGTAGGCCCAAGCATAAGCTTAGCGAATAATTTGGAGTTCAATACTTTATAAATAAATATTTGAATCTCTCGCATTTATGGAAATGAGCGGTTCAGTGACCGAGAGGCATTACACTCTTAAAATGAACGAGTGATTTTAACTCAGTCGGAGTTAATTTTCACTCCTCCAGTCTAGAAAATGCACTTCTCCTAGAAGAGTGGATCCTTTGTGTGTTAAACGTCCGAAAGGATAATTCCAAACGAGTGATTTTAACTCAGTCTGAGTTAATATTCACTCCTTTCTAGTGTCGAAAATGCACTTCTCCTACTGGAGTGGATTTCACTCTTTTGTTTTAAGAGTGTAAGCCACACTTCTCCAGCTGTGCTGTATTGAATATTTTTACACACGGTTTTTTTTTATATGATAAATGTAGCTAACTTACAGGTCCCGACAATCACACTTTATAAAAACTGGTTTAATTTAATTTTTAATTTTTCAATAAATAATTTAATACAAAATATTAAAAGCAATTTCAAAAAGTGGGACTGTAGAGACCTGTAAGTTAAGTTCTCTGCATTTATCATTTAAACAAAACTTTTGTAAAAATATTCAATACAGCCGGAGTATTGTGGCTTGATAGAATTTTCCCCCCATTGGATTTGCACTGAGGCACTTTGTTTTGGAGACCCGCGTTTCGGGCTTAGTACATTGTTTGGCGAGTCCTTTTTTTTCCCGCGCCAAACGTAATATTATTTAAACCTTCGTGATAAAGACAGCACTTATAACAATAGGGAAAGGGTTAAAGACTACAGCTTATTTACGGATGCCATGAACAATGCCTTTGCAACAAACAAAAGAAACCTTTTTGTGGTTTTGAGAAAGAAAACTTTGGTTATATAATTTGTGTAACTCCCTAAGCATAGGACAAACAAAACGTCCCAAATACGTTAGTGCTCAGCGCTTGCCAATGCAAAGACGATTCTGTTTTCAAATTAACATAGGCATACACACAATCCTATACAGTCAATACTGGATAACTCGAAGTCCCAGGGGACCAGAAAAATATTCATCTTACTTATCCGAAGTTATTCGAGTTATCGAAGTTACTCCCATTCTTCTCCACTGGTTTGATATGTGCCCTAATACACTGTTAAAAATAATAGTTCAAGCTTGAACCAAAAGTTGGTTCAAATTTGCTGCAACCATAATTTGGTAGACTGTTGAACCATAAAACGGTTTTTCAAATTGCGTTACTATGGTGAGAGGTTGAACCAAAAAAAGGTTCTGCCAATGCATAACAATAGTGAAAGGTGAAAAAAAAACGGTATTTCGCACATCGTATAAGCTTACGCCGCGCCGTCGGGACTTTGGACCCCACAGATTTAACGAGCACGTCTATCCCATCGTACTCGGGCCCATCCGTGATGAATTGAGGATTTTTTCCTCTTATTTCCAGTAAAGAGACCCGATTTATAGGATGACTGGTAGTAGATGGGATTCGATCCCCCGCTCCCCTGAGATGGTTGAATCTCTAGGCTGATGTCATAACCACTCGGCTACGGACGGGCAATTATCAAGCAGAAGCAGTACTACTCATGGCTTTTGAGTAAACCGTTAAGTTGTCGGTTGCAATTAGTAGAAGTTGAACCGAACTTTCGTGCCATTGGAGTAGAAGTCGAACCAATTTTTCGTGAAAGCAGGTCTATTTCTAGAATGTGATATTTGGTTGAACCATTTTATGGTGTATCTGCCAGAAGTTCTTTATTTTTCACCAATATTTGGTTCAACGTCGAACTGAAATTTTTAACAGTGTACTATAGTTTTACTCATTTCAATTTTTAACAGCCTATATAAACAACAAGAGAAGAATGGGCTCAAAATGTTTATTAAAACTCACGAAACTTTTAATGACGTCATTTTTTGTCATACAAATGATGTTATTTATAAGGCGTCATTGTTATCGGTCGAAAACTAATCAAACTGACTTGATTGACGTTAATTTCACATCGAATGTTCATCATATTGCTATTTTACATTGAAAATCTATCGCAAAAACTTCGACTTAGAAGATGTTCACTTGGAGTTATTGATACAGTTTTTTTTTTTTAGAGAGAAAGTATAGAAATGCCGCCTCGGTGGCTGAATGGTTAGTGTACTAGCCTTTGGAGCTGCTGAGGTCGGGTTCGAATCCCGGTCAGGCATGGATGTTTGTGACTGTCAATAAATGTTGTTATTTGTCTATGTGTTATTCATTTCTTTGTGACTGTAAAAATTTCTTTCTGTGTCTGTCCCACTTGACGAAAGCTTATAAGCGGTTCTCTGAACAAGCACACAAGCTGGAATATATATGTATCATACCATACCAAGTAGAGAAATGATTCGGGACTTGATTCGGGTTAGCGAGCGGTAGCGAGCAGGGGGCTATACCCCATAATAGTTTGTTATTGTTATGTGTTTTTGTCGTCCTTTCTTTGTGTGTCTCCTGTGACTGTGGCACTTCTGGCGAGTAGGGTTACGAGCTATAAAGCCTATGCTTCTCCCTTCTAGAGGGCGAATTCATTGTCATTTTTTTACCTCATCGCAATACTTTACATGTCATATTGGGTAATTGAAAGCAGTGTAATGAGGTTGTCTAGTCTCGTCAACTTAATTTTCTTACACTTCCTTTACAGAAAAATATAATAACAAAATTTGATTATTTATGTGAGTACCGGGTATCAGCAAAAATATCAAATTGAATGATCTCCAAAAAGCATTAAAAGCAATATTTTAATTACTATTTCGAATAAATATAGTAATCCAAAGAATATTGCTTAGAAATATTCTGATAAAGTAATCAGAAACCGCAACAGTTTCATTCCGTAGGTGCAAATAGAAGCTGATTTCGTGGTAAAAGCTATTTTGGTTTGATAACCCTAATTCGCCGGATGGGCGATTTCTACAGTGGTCAGTTTTTCTGATGACCTCCAAAATACAAAAACCGGGATTAATTCGCTTTCGTTCAAACGTGCTCGAAATTCTTTTTGTTACAAGAGTTGCGATGGTTACGTATAAACTATATCCTCTTGCGACCCTGGCGTCCCCATTGGGGAAATTTTTTAAAACCTCCCCACAAGCAAATATCGCTTTAGTAAATTCCGAAATAGACCTGGTCCGATAAAAGAAGATCCAAATATCAGTTTTCAACCTTTGAGTACAGGTATCAATAATTTATTTCGATAAAAAAATGAAGTTGAACGAGGGTCAATACGATATTAGAGTTCTTAAAAATATATTTTACATTTTTTTTCAAACTTTTTAGAAAGTTCTTTTAGTAGTTCATTTTAAAGGTATTTTGCAAAAAACAATGTTAAAATAATCTTTTAACTACAAATAAGTGATACTGTATTTTTTGTTGCATATATAGCAAACAAAAAAATTTGTATTTTTAGACTTTAGAGTATAAGGCGTATCCGCTGTAACTATTAAACATAACTTTAAAAAAAAAATTCTTTGAAAAACAAACTTTCTAGCATATATTTGTACGAAAAGTATGTTTAGATTATATATAAGGATATACGTGTAGGATTTTTCTCGGGTTTCAAGAGAATATAGCTGATATTTCCAGGAACAAGGAATCTTTGTAGAAAACACGGAATCTAATTTTTTCGGATTTTCGACCCATCGCAATACTTTGTTTAACTTATATTTCACATTGAGTAATTGAAAGTAAAAATATATATGATATTTAGCAATATATACAGGAATATTTTATGCAATACTTCTAAAGTATTTTATTAATTAATTGAAAAAATTTTAATTCTTCGCATTACAAAGATCTACGCAATAAACTTTTTAATCAATAAAGTGCTTTTTAATTCTTTGGCAATAGAATGACAGAAATTCAATAGAATTTTTTTTGTCAAATATTATTTGATTTTTATAGAAATATCAATATACCACGAAGGGCAGCGAAGTCACAAAGAACATTTTTCTAATTATTTATTTTGAAACTGCAGAATCTAAAAAAAGCGATATAGCGTCATTTTCCAAATCCCAAAGCAGACATATGTATTGGGAAATATTAATAATTTTTTATGATATGGGGTTGTTTTCACGTCGTGGATGGAAATAGCTCCAACGATTTGTTTTCATTTGTTATCTGGAATTACTTCTGTTTTGGTACTCGAAAATGAATTTCCTTAAGAATATTTTACTTATCAAATTTTAAAATGCCAACTTGTTGCTGTGCTGTTGGCTGTTCAAAACGTTTGTTAAAAAAAGCTTGCATAGAAAGAAAAAGTATTCGGAACTTCTAATTAAAATAAATCTTAGATTATTAATAATCTTTGCCGTTGATAATCTTAGCCGATTATTAATAAACTGCCGTTTTGCGTACTCGCGATCTTCTCGAATAGCACACTCATGTGGGATACGTATGAGCAGGGCCTGTTCTTTCACAAGGCGCAGTAGGCCCGGGCCCCCAAATTTTAGGGGCCCCTAAACTTCAACTTGTATTATGCTAAAGGCTGTAAATCCAAAAATATTGGTAAATTAAAAAAAAAATTGTAAAACTCCACTCTGCTTTTTGCTAGATTTTCATTGAGAAATTGACCTAACATGATTGTTTTGATCGATGTTTATAAATAGGCCAATAAATTTGCAGCAAAAATTTGATACATAGGATATTTAACACGATCATTACTGGAAATCATGCATAAAATTTTTCGTAAAAGGGCCCCTGTGCCTATAGTCTGAGTTTCCTAGAACAAGCCAGTTCAGTGGTATCGTGACTCGATTGCGGGACCTTCCGATTCCGAGACCGAGACACTAACCATTAGGCTCCCCACGGTCCCTTGTGTGTAACATACTTTTTACAAATTCTAAAATAGCCTATATTTAAAAGACCACTACGGCACATAACGTGTATATTTTGGAACTTTGATTTCCGGGTGATTTTTCTAGTTTGTTATTTATTTTCAAACGCGATATTATTGTACGTCTCGTGAGCACGATATTTTGCCTTTAATTGGAATATGAGGCTTTATCAGGCGATCAAGAATAGTTTCATTTCGTTACGCTTGCCAGCTTTTCTTGACGTGCTATCTCAATTTTCGTTAAAATTAGATCCCTGATCACTTGATTATTGATTTTGTTGGGAAGGAAGGATTTAGTATAAAAGTTTAAAATAATATTCACTGTCTTTTGACTTTCAATTTTTCCTAATATGGAATAGAAGGCAATATGGATCAAAAATCCGAAATCATTTTATTTAAGCGTTTTTGAGGATGCTCATTCTAAACAACAATTTTTTAGCACATTGGTCCATCTGAAACCATTTAGCAGCTCGAACTGACAGAGCTATGGACTTCAAATTTCGTATAAGAATTCCTATACCTTGTCTATCTAGAATGCGAACCTCTAAAGGATTTTCCTCCCCATCCCCGCATGTGGTTTTCTTCGAAACGGCGGCGTAAAAGTGTTTCCTCCCCTCCCTACTTGGGTTTGAACTGTGCGGATTGTTAACCTCACAACAAGACCTCAAACGCGTAGGGCTTAGAAAAGCGATGCTCTCCCCGTTTCTTAGAAAATCAAAAGTAGAGATGGGGGTATAAAGTCTTTTCAAGGTTCGCATAGTAAATAGACAGTCTAGTTATAGTACGTGGTCTCAAGTCCTAATAAGGTCTTTGAGAAAATCCCGCCTGTGCAAATTTTAGCGGCCATAGAAAGCTTTTTATTTTGAAGTAATAATAAAAAACGAAAAGAGCAACTACTTAAGATTTGTTAAACGAGTGTTTAGGACATGTTTCATTTTATTTTAAAGATTTTGAGAAAATCAAGCAAGCGGAAATGGTAGTTACCCCATGTTTTAGGTTGAAGTTATTTGGTTGGTTGGTTGGTTGGTTGGTAGACATATATTTTCAGGCTTGTGTGCTTGGTCGCAAGGACCCGCTTATAAACCATCGTCAAGTAGGACAACACAAGACACACACATACACAAATGACAGATGCTGCCATCTGTCGCCACCTCCACAATTTAGACATGTCCCTAAGGGGACTTGAAGTTATCGAAATTACCTTAAGGGATATCTATATTAAGACGTCCACACATTTCTAAATAATCCATAAAGATATCTAGTAAATAGTTTTAAATTTCAAAACTTTCTACTGCAATACCTAACAAAAAAAACTCCTCGCTTAATCCAAAAACATAATTGGTAAGCAATTTTAAACTTCAACAATTTCTACTACTTTCAAACTTCACAAAAAAAAAACTGGCTAAATCCAAAAACACAACTAGTAAATAATTTTAAATTTCAAAACTTTCTACTACTTTCGAACCTCACAAAAAAAAAAAAAGGAATAGCTATATCCAAAAACATTTCTAGTAAATAAATTAAAATTTCAACAACTTTCAGACTTAACACAAAAAACGCCTTGCTAAATACAAAAACATAACTAGTAAATAATTTTAAATTTTAACAATTTCTACTACTTTCAAACTTCACACACAAAAAAGCCTAACTATATCCAAAAACATATCTAGTAAATAAATTTAAATTTTAACAATTTCTTCTACTTTCAAACTTCACACAAAAAAACGCCTAGCTAAATCCAAAAACAAAACTAGTAAATAATTTTAAATTTCAACTGTTTCTACTACTTTCAAACTTCCCAAAAATAAAACGCCTTGCTAAATCCAAAAACATAACTAGAAAATAATTTAAATTTCAAAACTTTTTTCCATCGAACCTCACAAAAAACAACAAAAAAAGCAACACCTGGCTAATTCCAAAAACACAAGCGGCTGAAATAATCCAAAGCCACCCTTCTCTCCAGCTGACGTCACGCCCACCGCAGGAACACAAGAAGCTATAAATACATCCTCTCTTCTCTCCTCACTATCTCTTCCTCAGCTGTTCTCTTCGCGAGCCGCATCTCTACATCTCTACTTCGTCGCATGGATATCCATTAGGTGATTTGGCCGATGAATTGGTGAAGTGTCATGGTGGTGTAGAACTTCTTATAAACTCTTATGTGATCTGTGTTTGACCTCAGGATTTTTTTGGTTAATTATCCCAACTGCATTTGAAAAATATATACTTCAGTGATACTCTGTTGCATTGAGATTTCATAAACACTTGACTCGTTTCTGGTAGCATAATTTGGATAAGCATCATTATATCACCATTTACTTACCAGCATCAACATTTTCTTATGAACTTTGAACAAATATTATATTTTATGATCATCATTGATCTAACCGATCAACTTTGAATTAAAATTTCAATCAAAGAACTGATATTTTAGAAATATTTCTGGAAGTTAATATCGCCCGTTACTAGTACTCTATTGCCTGTTAAATCTAGTGACTGGAATCTATTGTACTTATTTTATCATCCACTATACCTTGTTGTTAACCACCTACAAGACCTAATTAGCCATCTACAGAACAGTTTACCACCTGACAAGATTAAGCACGAACTGAACCGAGCCTGATCAACCACCTACAAGACATTTGAATCACCTATTAATTGTTGTTATTACAATTATTTACTTGACCAACTTAGCCACCTGCTGAACAGATTAAGCACCAACTTATCCCAGTTACTATCTGCACAAGGCCTGGTCAACCACCTATTGATCGCTGTCATTACTATTTATTGGACCTAGTTAACCACCAACTGACTCAAGTGACTATCTACACAAGACCAGGTTAACCACCTACTTAATATCACCTAAGGACACAAACTTTTTTTCTTAAAAACTACAGTAATGGGTCGTGTCAGAAAATTCCGACAAGTGGTAGGCATTGACGAATTGTCCTTTAGCTCCAGCCTGTGGCGGTCCCTGCCAGCGGAATTCCTGGGAACGGGTTTTCTGGTGCTAGTCGCGTGCGGGTCGACGCCTCCTGGGAACATCGTGCAGATATCCCTGTGCTTCGGCCTCATAGTGGCTACTATGGTAAGGCTGCATCATTTTTAGTGTTCGAATCATAGAAAAATACAATGCTCAAATGCTCAAAACAATTAGCCCTTTCCGACCGAGCTATCACGGAAATAAAAGAGAATGTTCAAGCTCTACAAAAACAAGTACATATACAAGTATATAACAGTATTATATATATGCAAGTATATAACAGTATTATATACATATACAAGTATATAACATACCGAAGCAGCTGACTTTACGTTATTTGTAAAAAACAACAACTTTATTTTTAGGAGTCGCTGGGCATTGTTACTGTTTAACGCATTTTTTTTCGATAAAATTCCAATGTTTGGTCTCATAATTTTAAATCAGCGCCACCTGACCGCCGGTCTTAAAGGGTTAGGGGAGCGCTTGATTTAAACCCTTTCACCCCCAATCATTCCATTTAGAATCATCAGCTTACAATTTTTTTCTCACTAAGTTGAGCTTGCACTTATTAATCATTAGATGGAAGAATCAGAATTAAATAGTGTTTGTTTTAATTAAATGAAAATATAAAAAACATGGTAAATTATAAAATTCATAAATTGACCCTAAATTCTTCACGCTTGCATTCTTAGGTGTTTAAAAATAATGTTTTAATTTTTTTTTACGAATAAAGTTTCGAAAAAATTATTGTTATAATTTATTCAAAACTTATGATTATAATTTTCCCCCTTAAATTTTTGTTATAAAAATTAAGTGATCCACTAATTGTTTTGAGCAGTGTAGTAAGTTATCTCAATAGTTAAGATATCTTATTTTTTTTAATTGGCTATACTCATAGTAGCTACTATACTCACTCTCATGCAATACTCATAGTGGCTACTATACTCAAGCTATACTAGAGTGGCTACCATAACCCTTTTCGACCGGCGCGGCGGTCAGGTGTGGCTGATTTAAAATTATGAGATTAAATTTGGAGTTTTATCAAAAAAAATATGCGTTCAACAGCATCAATGCAAGCAACTCATCATAAACAAAGTCCTTTTTATACAAATAACGAATGGTGCAAGTCAGTTGCTTCGGTATCGATATTTTTGAAGAGCTTGAACATTCTCTTTTTTACCCGCACGATCGTGATAGCACGGTCGGAAAGCGATGCAAAGAAGATTAAAAAAAATTTAATTTGATTTTTTTTTCAAATTAAATAAAGCAAGTTACATTATTTGTTTTTTATAATTGTAGATTAGTTGTTACATTAATACTTTTTTTTTATCATTAAATGTTAAAAGTTTTGGTTTTGTAGTGATAATCACTTTTTACACAGGTGACTTATTCTACAGAAAGTATAGTTTTGCATGGAATTAGCCTATATTATTAACACAGAGAAATGATTTGTTATGTACCGTAGAATAATAAGAAACACACTACATAATGAATGAGACTGAACGACAGCGTGTCTCCAAACCAAAGTGCATCTGTCTTAATCCAATGAGAAATAATTATTATCCTAGCCATATTTCTTCGGCTGCATAGAATTTTTTAACAACTTTTTTATGTGATAAGTGGAGCTGAATTACATGTCTTTATAATACCACTTTTTTGAAATTGATTCAAATATTTTACTGAAACATTTCTATTAATTTTTTTTAAAAATATTCAAACCAATTACAAAAAGCGGAATTATAGAGTCCTGTAAATCAGCAACATTTATCATACAAAAATAAATTTTTGAAAAAATATTCAATGCAGCCAGAGAAATGAGGCTTACAAAAATAACAACAACAAAAAAAGGATTAACACAGAGAAACTTTGGTTTGGAGACCCGCGGTCACTCGGTCTCATTTTCTGTAAAATATATCGGACCACAGCTATAGGTGGAGTATACATAGCTTTACTAGGATGTACGTTTTATGAACCATTACTCAAAATTGGTTTAATTTTATGTATTGCAAAAACAACTCTGCAATATCAAAGCTGAGGCCCCATATCAGATATTTGATTCAAAATTTCGTCCAAATTTAAAGTGGCCGCACACGTTCAGAGCCCTTTTTTAAAAATACGAACTAGAAAACAACTTTGGTAATTTTTTGTGTGTATTTGAAAGAAAAAACTATATATAGCAAGTAAAATTTGGCATATGTACCGACTTTTTTTTTTTAATATGGTCATTTTATGCATGTTTTTTTGTGCTTTTTTTGTAAAAAATTTCAAACAACTTTAACTGTAAACTTATGTCTAGGGACTATACCTAAATTCGAAAGAATTTATTTCAAAATAAAATTTTTATTAGCAGTCGAAAAAACACAGTCTGATTTTCAACATTTTTTACGACGTGTTAAAATGATTACTATGTCAAAAAAATTTAAAAAAAAAATACTTCTTTAATACAAGTTTAAATAATACAAGTTTTTTAGGTATACTCCCTAGACAACAATTTCTTAAATTAGTAGAAAAAAGAATTTTTAAAATTCCTCAATAACTTTTTGAGTAATCTTTTTCCAAATAAAGCTGTATTTATTGAAAAACTCAAATGCGAGAAAAACGTAATTAAACGTAGAAAACGTAGTTTCAACATGTGGTTGATTCTAGTGGTACTTAAATTTACTAAATTATAATCACAACGTTCGTTCCACTTGTGGCACAGTTTCCAGCGGCACAGTTGTCCAGCTTGCGGATGACAGTTTAGAAACACAAAAACCTGGGTAATAATATAAACGAGTAAAAAAATATAATTTTTCGAAAATGACATTTTCAACGTGTGCGGAGACTTTAATTTATATTTTTAATGAAATTTTCGCATTCAAATTTCAATATCAAAAATGCGTTTTCACTGCTGGGGATGTAAATACCCTTAGAAAATAAATGTGTGAATTCTTTGGATCACCATTTTCTGTTCCGGTTCTGTTTGTCATTCTATTCATCAACATGGTAAAGAGAAAACTTTAGTTCCTTATAAAGGCGCTGTTAGATAACAAAAAATGTATATTATTACCTAAATTAATCTCAAATATTTTTATTAAAAAAATCTATTGTATAGCTTAGGTTCTGCTTTAATTCCATCAAGCAGAAACGACCTTTTTTTATATGAAATCCATTTAAAGCACAATAACCTCTTCGCCTCAAAAGTACACATACCTAATACTTTCTAGAATTAAGGGGGAATGGGCGCGCTGGACCGCGGGACTCCAAATAAAAAGTGCATGTCTCAATGTTAATCCAATGGAGAAAAAAATATTTTCCCTACTACATTTCTCCGGCTGTATTGAATGTTTTTACAAACGGAATTTCTTTTACATGATAAATGTAGCTGACTTTCAGGTCCCGACAATTACACTGTTTGAAATCGGTTTGAATATATTTTTTTAATAATTTTCAAAAAGTGAAGCAATTTTAAAAAGTGGGAAGTGAGACCTGTAAGTTATCTACATTTATTATTTTTAAAAAAAATGTTTGTAAAAATATATTCAATACAGCCGGGGAAATGTGGCAGAGAAAATAGTTTTTTTCCCTTTGGATTAACACTGAGGCACTTGAGTTTGGAGACCCGCTGTCCAGCACTTACATTCTAGGAATATTCATAAAAATGGGGCAGCATTTTTTACCGTGTAGGTTCCCCACAGGTCCAGTGACGGATTCATTCTAGGAACATTATACTAGTAGTAAGAAATGGGTAGCATTTTTTCACAGTAAATGCTCTCCGCAGGTCCAGTAACTGATACATTCTAGGAACATTACAGTAGTAAAAATTGGGTAGCATTTTTTTTTTTTACAGTGGATGCTCTCCACAGGTACAGGCAACATGCTCTTCACAGGTCCAGTACTAGTAGTAAATATTGGGTAGCATTTTTTTTTACAGTGAGAGCTCTCCACAGGGCCAGTGACTGATACATTCTAAGAATATTACTAGTAGTACAAATCAGTAACATTTTTATGCATTGTATGCTCTCCACAGGTACAGGCAACATGCTCTTCACAGGTCCAGTTCTAGTAGTAAAAATGGGACAGCTGCAAATTTTTTGCAGTGATATAATTTTTTTTACAGGTCCAGGCCATCTGCCACGTGAGCGGGGGCCACATCAACCCGGCAGTCACGGCTGGCATGCTGGTGGCCGGCCGCTGTTCCGTGCTGCGTGCGCTGCTGTACGTCGTCATGCAGTGCGCAGGCGCAGTGGCCGGCGCGGCCGTACTGAAGGCCGTCACCCCGGACGAGACGAACTCGCAGCTGGGCCTGACCGCGCTGAACGAGAAGCTGAGTCCTGTGCAGGGGGTCGGGGTGGAGTTCCTCATCACTTTCGTGCTGGTCTTCACGGTGTTCGGGGTGTGCGACGAGAACAGGGTGGATGTGAGGGGGTCGGCGCCGCTGGCTATTGGGTTGTCGATAACGGCGTGTCACCTGTGGGCGGTGAGTGGGTTTTTTTTTCATCATTCGATTTTTGATAGAAATAAAGTGTTGACCTGATTGAAGTTGTTTTGCTGGAGTCATCTAGGTACTTTCTCTCTTTATCCCGTTTTAAATTTCTGCGATCCACTTAGAAAAGAATATCAACGGAAAAAAACCTCTTACACTATGCCTCCCGTCTTAATAAACCATTGCAATTGTTTTCAAATAACACAAAAAAACATTTAAAAAAATAGGAAAAAAATCTCTAAAGACACCAAATCTCTAAAGACACCAAAAGATATTTTACCACTGTACACAAAACTGGTTGCTAATCTAAAAACCTACTTGCAGCTAAGCCTAACCACGCTGAACGAGAATCTGAGTCCCGTGCACGGGGTCCGTGTAGAATTCCTCTTTTCGATAGAATGTCTTAAACATAATTCGTCAATCAATGTACTGTATCAATACTGTACAGTCAAACGAGATTAAAGTACTTATTTATCTAAGTATTCTCACCTAACGTCCCGCTTTAAACTACACACCCCTTTAGTCAAAAATATCCAAGAAAAAACTCTTCTGCTATAATTCTCGTCGTAATAAAACATTGTAATTGTTTTCAAACAACGCAAAAAACATTAGAAATAAATTGATAAACTCCAAAGACACCAAAAGATATTTTACCACTGTGGCTACTGGTTGGGCTACATCTAAAAACCAACTGCACACTTTGTCTGACCGTGCTGAACCAGAAGCTGAGTCCCGTACAGGGGGTCGGGGTGGAGTTCCTCATCACTTTCGTGCTGGTCTTCACGGTGTTCGGGGTGTGCGACGAGAATAGAGTGGATGTAAGGGGGTCGGCGCCACTGGCTATTGGATTGTCGGTTACGGCGTGTCACCTGTGGGCGGTGAGTGGGTTTTTTTATCATTCTATTTTTGATGGAAAGAAAGTGTTGTTAGACCTGATTGAAGTAGTAATTCTAGAGTCATCTAGTTATTTTCACTCAATATCCCGTTTTAAATTACTACGATCGTCTAAGACAAGAATATCACCGGGAAAAAAAACTCTTACACTATATCTCCCGTCTTAATAAATCATTGTAATTGTTTTCAAATAACGCAAAAAACATACGAAACAAACAGAAAAAACTCCAAAGACACCAAAAGATATTTTACCACTGTACATAAAACTGGTTAGGCTAATCTAAAAACCAACTCGAAGCTGGGTAGCTGGGTGGACCGCGCTGAACGAGAAGCTGAGTCCCGTGCAAGGGGTCGGGGTGGAGTTCTTCATCACTTTCGTGCTGGTCGTCACTGTGTTCGGGGTGTGCGACGAGAACAGAGTGTATGTGAGGGGGTCGGCGCCGCTGGCTATTGGATTGTCGATTACGGCTTGTCACCTGTGGGCGGTGAGTGGGTTTTTTGTGAGTTTATTTACGATGGAGTGTTTTAAACATAGTGCGTCAACCAATATAAGTACTGTATCAATATAGTACAGTCTGAAGAGATTGAAGTACTTATTCATCTAGTATTATCTTCTAGTATTCTTACCTAAAGTACCGTTTTGAATCGCTGCGATCCATTTAGACAAGAATATCACCTGAAAAACTCCGTCACTTTATATGTCCGTATTAATAAGTCATTGTAATTGTATTCAAGCATTGCATTAGCTGTATGGGACTGACTACTACAGGGTGTCCCAAAATGGACTACCTGAGTTAATAAAAAAGGAATGGATAGATTAACACAATTCTTGCAGAAAACAAACGAGTTATGTCTGGAAATTGATATGGAGCACTTTATTGTGTTAGTTATGTTTATTACGTTATTACACTTTATTATGTTCAATTAAACCGACAGATGGCTCTTCAATACCGTGTGTTGGTTGTATGAAATAACTAAGCATGCGTATACACCAAAAATAAGGACACTTGGTGAGAACTGAACATTTCTGACCACGTGTCCTTCTTATTGGTGTACACATGCCATTCTTTCATACAGCCAACACACGGTATTGAAGCGCCATCTGTCTGTTAAATAGAACATGTTAAATGTAATAACGCAATACACATAACTATCATAATTAAGTGTTCCATATCAAATTCCAGACATTACTAATTCGTTTTCTGCAAGAATTGTGTTAATATCTCTATCCATTAATTTTTTTTTATTAACTTTTAAAAGCAGGTAGTCCATTTTGGGACACCCTGTATCTAATAACGCATAAAAAACACGAGGAAAACAAAGAACCTTCTAAGACACAAAAACATATTTTACCATTGCATACTCCTTTTCCGACCGAGCTATCACGATCGTGCAGGTATAAAACGTACTGGCCACGTTAAAACCAATTCCAAGAATTTTCGCCCGAGCTATCACGATCGTGCGGGTATTAAAGAGAATGTTCAAGCGCTTCAAAAATATCGATACCGAAGAAGCTGTAGCATTCATTATTTGTATAAAAATGACTTTGTTTTTAAGGAATTTCTGGCATCGATGCTGTTTAACGCATTTTGTTCGATAAAATTCCAAATTTAGTCTCATAACTTTAAATCAGCGCCATCTGACCGCCGGTGCCGGTCTTCAAGGGATACACGACCGGTTGCGTTAGACGTTAAAAACAATTTCAAGCTGGGCCTACATGTGCTGAATGAGAAAATTGAGTTATGGGCTGGGGCAAGGAGTTCCTATAGAGGTCTTTAAAGTTATCTTAGTGCTGGTCTTTACTGTGTTTGGGGTGTGCGACGAGGATAGAATGGAAGTGAGGGATTCGGCATATTAGATGGTCAATTGGCTATTAGATGGTCAATTGCGTTGTGCTACCTGGGGGCAGTGGTTGGGGTTTTTTTTACACCATTTTATCTTTAGTGCAATGTTTACAACGTAATTAATTACGAAGCATATTACTTGTAATTGTTCACTTCTCTTGTGGTGATAGAAAGTATATCAAACTCCACGAACATAAAAATGAGGAAAGATTACCATTTCGGTTGACTTAAATTTACTTCGTTAGTTGTAAAAGAAATTAAGAAAGATAACATATGTTTTCAGCTTACTCAATTTTTTACATCTTATCCCCCCCCCCCCTCTTTCACTTCCGATCAAAGTCTTCTGATGACAATTAGAGCGCCATCTCGCGTCACCTGATGTGTGAGACAAAAACTGAGCTTCACAGCATTGTTACACTTGATTGAAATTAATATTAGCTGCCCCGTTATTTTCACCTAATAACCCGTTTTCAACGCTGCTAACATATTTAAACAAAAATTTCCTTTAAAAAAAAGCTCCAATCTATCTTTAAAAAAAAGTCCTTTGAATTATTTACAAATAACTAAAAAAAATTTAACAAAAAATATAATACATAAGATATTTTAAGAACGCTAAGAGATACGTTCATTTCCCCTCATTTTCAAGTAATTTTGAAAATTAATTTAAACAATCAGTGTCTTTATAAACCGAAAAATTGGAAATGTTTTAGAACTAAAGATTTCGAATATAATTTCAGCTAGAAACCACACATTCAAAAAAAAAAAAAAATTGCAATGAAAACGCGTTGTCTGGTCTTTTATTTTATAAGTTTTGGAAAAACTTTGGCCTCATATAGACAGTCTATGGTCTTCAATAACCACAACCTTACACAAAGAAAATTTTATTGGGAAACGCAAATTGCAGAAAAATGTCACCATTCAAAGCGTTATGTATTACTTCGAATGCATGTCAATCTTGCTTATATTCGCTCAATTCATCATTTCAGAACAACTCCAGACGAAAGCTGTCGTAAAATGGCCGTAAAACGACCGTTAAACACTTTTCGATTGTTCAGCTTCTATTGTAATATAATAGGCCATCGGATATTTACAGCGTTTGTTGACAGATCAGCAGATGCTTTATTATTCCATTTAAAGTTTTATTTAGAGCTTTTGTTGGAAATGGAGTAAACTATTTGTAATTTATGTGTTTTGAAGTCGACTTGCAACAATGGAACGTTTTGGTTCTGGGAACTGATTCGTTTAGGATGGAATATATATTGTTGCGTTTTTTTAGGTTTGAATTAAAGAGGTTATGGAAGAACGTGCTAAGTGACAAAAAGGTGAAAATGAGCTAAATGTTTTTTAGTTTGCACTCAAATCTGTGAAAATAGTACTTGCAATCCTCAAAATATATTCCAAACTTAATGCTTATGTTCATTGACACAAAATTCGCAATATCTTCAAAACTGTCACTTAGCACGTTCTCCCACTAAGTTCTTCAATTGTTGGCTCATCTAAAATTCGAACTGTGAGCTTATTTCCTAAGGTACAAACAAAGTACGAACAAAGACAAAAAAAAAGTTTTAAGAGACTAACAAACACAAATAAGGGGGTTTACACCATAAAATTGGCGGCAGCAAGTGCATACTATAGATTAACAGAGGGACTTACGTTGCACCAAATTTATGTAACAACTTCACACGGTAGAATAGGAATAAACTTCTATTACGTTACTTCACAAATTTGGCATAACATTACTCCGCAATTTGGTGCAGCGTTATTCCATAAATTAAGTGTAACTTTACTCCATTTTTTTCGATCCATCATTAACAATTCTTATCACTTGTGAATAAACTCCAACATTTTTTTTAACCACCTCACTTAGGCAGATTAAACAAATACCCCAGTGCGAAGTCTGAAGCACTTATAAAATATCACATTTCTTTCTTCACCCTTCTAAAATGGCGGGTATCAAATGTCTTCTAGCAGATATATATATATTCTCTATATTCTATATTTATCTTCTCATATTCTATATTTTTTCATTGAAAAAAAAAAACTATTTATTATCTACCTAATAAGGTACTTAAGCATATTATCTTGCTTGTGAACAATCGTTTCGCAGAAACAAACGAATTTTAATTGGGACGAAACGCAAATTTGAATCAACGATTAAAGTAGAAACTAAAATCTGCTTGCAAACATTGTTTTCAGTCTGAAGTTATACTTCATTCGGCTTAATGATGAGAGTTGTTACGAAATTCCGGTTCTTTAATCATAGCTAAAATAACTACTTCGGAAGCTCCAAAGCTACCAACATATAACTGCCCGAAAAGGACGAAATCCCAGACATAGTTTAACCCAACAAATCAATAAATTAATGCCGTTATTCTAAAAAAAAAAAAGGATAATTTAAGTATTAATTTTTGCTATAATATTTGTGTATTTAGGATGAAAGTTTTTTTGTTTTTGTTTTTGCAAACATAAAATACTTTTACTTCGGAAAAGGTGTGTTATATTCGAAATACATTTTAAACGGAAATCTCAAACATAATTAACCGGAGTGTTTTTATTGTTTATTTTCATTTTTTTAGTATTTGCGTTTTATAATTTTAACTTATTTATTATGTAGTCTGGTCCAGATATACATAATCTTCTAAATATCTGCAAGCAATTATCTTTAATTCTCCTGGTTTTTATGGAACAAAAACTGGTGAAAAAGGGCTTGTGTTGAAAAGCAATATTTTGATAGATATTAGGATTTCAAAATTAATTGGTGATCATATACAGTTTTGCAGAGTACTGTTACACAAATATAATGGAGCAACGTTAAACATTAAAACAGAAGTAGATTTCTTCTATAACTTTATGCTAATAACTTTGGTTAACGTTTACTCCATAAAACTAGAGTGAGCTTGGCTTCCACCATATTTATGAAGTAAGGTAACGAGTTTTACAGTTTCTACTCACTTATAAATGCCTAGTTATACAACAATTTATGCAAAGAACGCTTGATCCCATACACTCCTCTCGCAATTATCTTTAATTATCCTGGTTTTTATGATCACCTTAACAACTCTTTTATTTCCAACTTGACATTTACTCCGGTGATTTCCTTTATACTTTTTCTGCATTTTTTAAAAAAGAGCCACTCTCTCATTTTTATTGTTCTGTTTCATAGAAGAATGCCACATTTCGCATATTTTTTAGATTGGAAAACAATGCCTGGACTTCTGTCTCGCCAATACCTGGAAAAGTGACTCTGTAGTGAAGTCACTTTTATTGGATGTAACGTCACTTTTTCAGTAGAGTGTGGTTGACCGATGTGACTTCACGTACTGGGATATCACGTTTGCAATCCATGTGTATCCGCCATGTTGTTTCTCCCGCCTTGTTAAGGTCATTTCTGGAGCAGTTGCGTAGAAGAAAACAGTTCTAAAATTGCACTTTTTTAGAAGATTTTATTGGCTAGTAGCGTTCTGAAATTTTTTTTAGACGTCTATAGCCCTTTTGGGAATACAAAAACAGGAAAATTTTTAAGATAGTTCTTTTTTTTATTCAGCGATGTTTTTTTTTTTTGGCAAACTAATTTTTTTTTCAATAAGCACTATAATAAATGGAACGTAATTCAACACTGTCTCTGTTTTTTATTTGTTTTTTAAAGATAAACGAGCTTATTAATATTCGCATTTCGTCTTCAAAAAGTTTATTAATTAAATATTAATTATAAATGCTCTTTATTAATTAATAATTAACCCTTTCAGTTCCAGTGATGCCATTTGGCATCATCATGTTTCTGATCATAATTAAAATAAATAAATAATAGGGTTGACATCTATTGAGATTAATAAAATTCAGCGAAAAGAAAAATAGAAGAAATAAGTATGAAGAATGTTTGACATAAAAATTATTTCGCTGAAGAGAAATGAAACTACCCAAAAAATGTTACAAATTCATGAATCGCATTCAATCTGAATGTTGATTTTTATGAACTTGATGTCGAAAATAATGTTGCTTTTGTGCAACCGTCGCTATTGAATCAATTTTGTCTCTGCAAGTGGAAAATTGAACAATTTGAACACGAAAAGAAACAATTCAAATGTATTTAACGATGTAAATATTTTTTACTTTATCCTCATTGCAAGGAAAATTGATTATTAACTCCGTGTAGTTTTTTTTAAACATTCAATTAATGTAAACTTTATCCTGATAGCAATAGAAATTGATTACTAACTATGTGCAGTGCACTTTTAACATTAAAGTAATGGGATGTTATGTTAAAAAAGCAAGATTGCGAAGTTATTTTATAACAAAAATGTTGATGAAAGCCTTTCAATAGACCTTCAATGTAAAATGCATGATATAGTTAACTGATTTAGCGAATAAGCAATTGTAAAACTATGCGGCAGGTTTTTGAAGGAACTGCCCAATACTCAGCACTGTCGAGTGGTCGAATATGGAGTGGAATGTATAATCCTTTAAGACCGGCTATCAGATGGCGCTGATTTAAGTTTAGGAGACTAAATTTTAGAGTTTCATCGAAAAATTGCCTTAAACATCAACAATGCCAGCAATTCTTTGAAAACAAAGTCATTTTTTATACAAATAACGAATGGTACAAGTCAGCTGTTGCTTCGGTATCGATATTTTTGAAAAGCTTGAACATTCTTTTTTATACCCGCATGATCGTGATAGCTCGGTCTTAAAGGGTTACCACATTTTGGGCATTTTCGGGTGCAAGATGGCAAATAGAAACTGTCTGTTCAATCATAGCTATTCTGGCAATTTTAACAGGGCATATGAAAAAGTCAACAGCCTACTAATTCCTAGAAATGCCTGTATACAATCCAACTTCTTTATTTTTAAATTGATGCTGATCTTAGAATGGTAGGAAAGTATAATTATTGGGAGTGCTGACTAGTGGAGATTGTATCAGTTGGTATAAAATAAAAGTTTACATTAAAAAACAATCACCGTAAGGGTACACCTGCGCAACGCCGTGTTAAAAAGCTAGTTTCTGTATAAAAGTGTCGATTAACAATAATAGGGGTAGCGGAATTCATACTTCTTTTTTTTAGCTTTTGGGTGTATTTAGATTGTCTACTGATAAATTATAATATCTTTTTATATATATAAAGAAAGGACAAATAAGCGAAGATGTAAGAAATCTACAAGTTTATTTATAGAAAAGTTTTAATGAATTGCGCGTTCGATTCAGAAGCGCGATTTTTAATTATTACGAAATTTATTAATGGCGTCTTAGCAGTTGTGTGAAAAATAATTATTTCTGAAACACATTGACGTATTTTATTTCAATGTCATTCATCTATTTTGAAAAATAAACTTACGATAAAAGATTTTTTTTCGTGACAAACGCAACGAAAATTGAGGTAGAATAAAAGTAATTAAAATCATTTTTATTTCCACCTCGCAATTCGCATTGTATCTCAATGTCATCCATCATTCTTGGAAAACAAATTTAAAGAAAATGCAAGCGATCTTAAAAAAAAAATGAAACCCGTACGAATCGATTGTTTTACGAAAAAGATGTTTTTCATGGAAGCACGAAAGCATAACCGAATCGTAGTAAATCAAAAAAGAATACTTTTTACAACCAAGATTTCGCTGAACATTCATCAATTTCGCGTCTTTCTATTGTCCCAATTTCCTGCCAATAAATCCAAATAAAAGAAAGTTATAAGAATACGAATAAAACACAATTTTTCAGTGAAAGCGATATGTTTTTGATGCAATCAGTGAGGATCACAATGCAATTTGCTTTTCTTTTCTACGAGGCGTTGTAGCACAAGCCACGGTTATTTATTTACTTTTCATCGAAGTTCTTAAACAATGACGCTGTATAATAATAGTCTACCGTTTTTTATAACCACCCTTGAAAAGTGCATTTCTCCCGCTGTATATTTTACTCAAAAACCCATAATTCGAATGCATTCGCGCGTAACCGTGACTGCGGCTGCTCTTGACATTCAGACGATTCTCGTGCAGAAGAATTATTCGAATGAGAAAGAATAATAAATTAGAATAATTGCGGGCTAGGCCTTGTGTTGTGGCAGAAAGAATTCCCTTTTTTTTTTGTTCTAAGCAATTGAGTAACTAAGAATGGGGGGAAAAAGTAATTTAAATGTCTTGTTACACTGTGTAAGTTGGCATTTATTATTAGGAAAAAAAATCCGAACTCACGCATGTTCATGTTGTGAGACGATACGATTGCAACTGAAATTTTTTTTTTAAACAAAAGAAACATTGTGTTTGCGTTTAAGAAGTATTAACCAGAGACATAACATAGAGTGGACTGCGCATTGGCAAACCTAAAGTGTCCTAAACATCTAACTTACACAGTCACATGACTGTGTCGCGTTTGGCTCGCATCTATGGCGAGTTTACCATTTGGCGAGTTTTTCCACAACGACCTGAACACAGAGGCCGACAATCTAATGTTATGATAAAGAAGCTTGGAAAGGAGCAAGGATGAATAGCTAGTATTTTAAGATCCTCGTAAGATTATTTCTTTGATTTTGTGCGTCTATTTAAGATTACTTGAACAATTGAATGTGGACTCTTTATTAAAAATTAATTTAAAAGAACATTAGTAGGTTTATGTAGAGTGTTGCTGTAATATAAGTTGGTTATTGACATGGTGAATATTTTCTGCCGTCTCTATAACTTTCGTTCTAACGGTCCGATTTAAAAAAAAATCAAATATATATTTTTTTGAAATATTGCTTCTTCCTTTATTTCACCTGGAATAAATCAACTTTCTAAAACGCATCAACATATTCCAAATTCAACAAATGCTCTACTTTTTAAGTAAAAATAACTCAAAAACTACGATTGCAAAAACAGGTTTCATTTTGACCAAATTGTAAAAAAAAAAAATATTCTTCTTCTAAGCTGTCAATGTTCAGACCATTAATTTAATTGACTTGACCCAAAATATTTATTATAATTAGAGTTCTAACAACGTTGATTTAATCATAAATATGATTCTTCAGTTTCAAAGAGCTTTTAGAATAAATTCCCTCGATAGAAATTATAGTTTATGACGAACACACAATTACTAAAAGTATGCAGATCTAAATAAATTTTACCCGTGAAAGTGTGACTAATCCTTTTTTATACCCCTCTTTACAATTAGGAATTCACAAGCATTTGGCATCTTGCACAAAACGTTACTGAATTAAGAATACAACATTCACAATTGTTAACATGCTCAGAGATTAAAAGAATGTAATTAAATATTTATTATTTAAGCCAAAAGAGAAAAATTCCAACAATGCTCAAAAAATCGTCTGCAAAAACATTAAAAAAAATTCAAGCTGCCGTGATTGGTAGAAACCCACGTGACTTGGATATTGATGGTAGTCTCCAATTCGGTGCGCTAGCTGATATTCAGGTCTTGCGACAATTTGGAATAGTTCGTAACGAAACGGTAGCGTTAAGTTGCCATATGTAGCAACCTTTCCCCTCTTGGCGATTTATGATGTTTAGGACATAATGCTAATCTGCAAAGGATGGCAGTTTTTTAGAAAATACCGGTTTTCCATTTTCCATCGGTTTTCCCTAAAAAACCGGTTTTCGGTTCCGTAGGGCCTCATACAAAAAAGCCGGTTTTCAATCAAAACCGGGACCACCGGTTTTTTGAAAACCGGTTTTGGTTTTCCATCCCTAAGCTGCTTTACTATGAATGCGCAGTCCACTCTATGTTATGTCTCTGGTATTAACCAGTCCGAAAAGGAAAAATATATATTAGTAGTAGTAGTGTAAACGTTTCCGGCTGCCTATTTCCAGCCAACATAAGGAGCTTTAACGCAGCTAATAACACCTCGTAATTTAGAACCCTGGTCAAGTGACGAGGTTGACACCTGAGCGGGCACCCAACGGAACTTCGAAAGACATCGTACGCTGACGCCGCCGGGACTTTGGACTCCACAGATTTAACGAGCACGTCTGTCCCAGTGTACTCGGGCCCAGGGCCGGACTGGCTCCCTGACAAAGGTGCAGTTTTACCGGCCCTTCCGGTGGCAAAGGGCGCAAAAAAAATCTGGGGAGGGGGGGGGGGTCAATTGTTAATATTATTTTTATTTAAATTATCTGTAATTAAAAATGAAAATTAGTTTTAATTACAATTACTTGTTAACGATTATTTTAAATTACAATTATTTTCACTTACAATTATTGTTAATTAACATATTGTTGAATACCTTATTCTAATTAAAAATTGAATTTTAATTTAATTTTCCGTTGTAAATGCAGTGTTTTTGAGTGTGTAGTATTACTCTTGGTGAACATTAATTAGTTTTATTTTTTATAACTCCTATTAGGTGACTGGAGAGTCCAGTTAGTTAAAGCGTTCACCTTAAATAAGGAAGGTCCCAGGTTTGGATCCGGGCATTGCTAAAATAACTGCAGACCTTAAATAAGCTACATAGTCCCGACGCTGCGTACGATGTCGCCCTTTTGGCATACTGTTGGGTGCCTACTCAGGTGTCGACTCGTTACTTGACTGTGGTTCTAAATTATAACGCCCTTTCGGCAATAGCCCTCGTGTAGCTCTAGTGCGATAATAATTCAAACTAAACTAAAAGAAAATAACTCATACCTTTATTATTTAATAGATCATTGATATTTTATTTTTGAATAAAAATTAGGTTTTATAAATAAGAAAAATAATTATTAATTATCGAATGTTTTTATTTAAAAGTTTACTACTTAGATAATTTTTAAATCGCCAGATTTGTTGTAAGGAAAGTAAACGATGAAATTCTAATATTGAGTGTAATTATAAAGATATCAGTGCAAACATAAATTAACATTCATTTAATTAGCAATAAAAATTTAAATAAGTTTAGTTTGAATTCTGGTAGCACTTGAGCTACACTAAGGATTGGCGGGCGCCATTCGAGACTAAGTAAAAAAGAAAATTAATTTTAATTTAGAAACTTGTTTTTTTGTTGTGTTAAATTCGAATATTTATATTTTGAAATTAAGAAAGAAAACAAAAGGGGCGATGTTAGCAAATTAACTTTTTATTAAACAAAATAACCGGACATTCTTGAATGAGCACATCGCGTTTTGGCCGTAACATAGTGTGCACTTCGCAAAATGGCTACCTGATTGTATTTCAATTACCCCCCCCCCCCCCAAACAATAAATATATAGAAAAAATAACGGCCAAGTTAACAAACATATTCATACCTTCGGATAATTTAAAAAAGTAAAAATTTAAACTTACCAATATTATGCTCTTACAGTAACCATCGGGGGCTGGGGAGCCCAATCGGTTAAGCACTCGCTTAGCATATAAAGTTGGGAGAAGGAAAAAAGCAAAAGACATCCATCCAAGAGAAAATATCATGTGTCTGACTATACTAAAACCGACCTTAAGTTTGCAGTATACAAATGTTCTACGAGGAAAAGGGTAAATAGTTCTCATTTTTGAGTGAGGGGAATAGAATACAAAAAGGTATTTCACACTCAATAAACAAATTGATTTGTTATTTCAAGACATAAATTTATTATTTCTATTAGTTAAGCTTCAGTAAGAGTGTTATTTTAATTATTTTTTTCCTTCGAATTTGACGTAACAGGGCGCACGAATATCAGGGTCGAAAGCAGCAGCCAATCAGAGTACGCTAAATTGCGGCGCCAGACGGGTTGTTTACCTAGTTTCTTCCGCTCAGTACATTTCTCTGCTGCAAACTTAAGCTCGGTTTTGGTATAATAAACGAACAAATGCACAACCCCTTAAGCGGTTTCAAATAAATCAGTCAATATTTTATTTGTATGTTTTTTTATACTTCCTGTAGAAATATAGTCGTCGAGACATTGGTCTTCACCACTGGAAAAAAACTACCTTATAGCGCCTGTCTGGCTATCAGTTAAGCTAACATAATAAAAAAAATCGAATAATACAAAAAAAAATGTAACCAAAATCTTATTCCTCTCCATAATTGGAACTGGTTTAAAAATAAATCTGAGGGAGGGTGAGAATAGCTTTTGTTATTTCTTTTCTTTAACATTGCATAATATCGTGACCTTTACTGATTTGTGAGTGCACAATATAGCAACTTATAAAAAATCAAAAAGAAAAAAATGGAGCCACGTGTCATTTTATCAGAATTCACCCCCATGCGAAGTAGATTTTTCCTATGGAATTGTAACTTTGGTTTTCTTCTTTTTATTGTTAACAAAATAAGATTTGACTTGTAGGCCCGGGCAGCCGAAAAATGTCCAACGAATACCCCGGCCCCTTGTAGAGGGAGTGCATGTTAAATATTCTCCGCAGTTGTAACGTTGCGTACGATGTCACTATTAACGCTTGCGTTGTGTGCCTACTCAGGTGTCGGATCGTTACTTAACTGTGGTTTTCTAATAAAAGAAAAAGTAATTAATAAGAACAAAGAAAAATAAAACACTAACATTTCTCACTTGTCCCCCAATTTTAAGAATTTTGAGGTTCTAAAACACAAGGGATCTTAGGCCCCGTCATTAAATGGGCTCGTTGATAAATATTCTTTAAGTTATGGCCTGCGATCCAAACCACTCGGCCACAAGGGCCTTACATGCCACCCTATATTTTCTGCGTGATGGTCCGTGGTGCTGTTGCCAGGTTCTGTCTCTACCCTACTATAGAACTCTTTGGTTTTTAATAGAATACATATTTATTATGTTTATATCTCGATTTTTCTCGAATTTGGAATGTTTATTTTACATAATATAAAAACTGTTTGTTCTTAAAAATTGCTGTGTACCACTCAATTCTTGAATTCAGCACGAAAAACACCGTTAAATTACTACATTCCTATTATAATAAAAATATTTATGTTTTTTGGTTTCAGGCCACCTGCCATATGGCCACATAATAAATAAGTCCTAATTATGAAATGAAACCATAAAAAATGAACATTAACAATGGACTAGTAATTAAATGGATGAGTAATTAAATTGCCCAGAAACATAACGGCATTAATCTATAAATTTGTTGAGATTTCGAACCAGCCGGGATTTGTCCCAGTCGGGGCTTCTTAGAAACGCAGTCAAGTGACGAAGTGAGTGCCGTATCTTTCACTCAACGGAACCTCAGAGCTGCATCCGACAGCGGCGTCAGGACTTTAGACCATGACATCTTTAGCGTACAGTACATCAGTGCCATTTACAAGGACCTATTTATGAAATTAAGAAATGCGTGCAAGAAAGTCTAAAGCTCCAATTTGAAGTTAAAGGTGCCCTCAGGTCAGGATTTTTAAATAGGCTAAGTAGGATGTAGCCTAGAGCGGCAAATTTTTTGGGGCGGTACAATTTACTACCAATAAATCGGCATTTTTCATAAAAAAATTATAAAAAGAAACCAATATTTTTAAGAAAGAAAACAATATATTTATAATAATGCGTGAACCGTAAAGGTACATAGATAATTCTAAAACATATGTAGACCGAAAAAATAGCCAAGAAAACTATGTCTGGGAATCTGGGATGGGGGAAGGAAAAAGAGTAAAAACACCTTTCAGACGCCAAACAAAAAAAAAAGCACAAATGAATTCGTTATTTGAAATATAGCCGTCAAGTGTTAAAAAAAAAGTTTTAGGTTAAATAAAGATAACGATCCGTTATTTTTTATAGATTCGATTGGCGTTCGCTTTCTGTTCTCTTTATTAGTTTCAAGTCAGGCCTAAGTACACGTGTTCAACGTATTTTCCTATGGTATTTTCACAAAGAAAGTAGAAAGAGTAGAAAAAATGTGCATTGTTTGCTATTTTCAAGTCTTTCTCACCATCATTATTAACGTCCAAACAAAAAGTTTCGGTTGCTAAACAAAAAAAAGGCGTATTTCGGGTAGGGTGGCTTCTTTGGTGATTCCATTTACAGCATAAATATTTCGTCAAACGTTCAACTCAAAATCAAATAGTCTCTCATATCGGTTATAGAAAAAAAAAATTGAAGTAAAAGGTTAGGTTAGGTTTGAATTATCGTCGCACTAGAGCTACACGAGGGCTATTGGCGACGGGCGTCGTATTTTTGAACCACAGTCAGGTGACGAGCCAACACCTGAATAGGCACCCAACGCAACCGTTAAGGGCGACATCGTACGCAGCGTTAGGACTTTGAAGGATATTTAACGTGCACTCCCTTGTGT
The DNA here is from genome assembly GCA_023701765.1 of Hylyphantes graminicola. Lineage (NCBI taxonomy): Eukaryota > Metazoa > Arthropoda > Arachnida > Araneae > Linyphiidae > Hylyphantes > Hylyphantes graminicola. The sequence goes on along the minus strand of CM043112.1, from coordinate 4,895,722 downwards.
ATTATTCGTCGCACATTTTTAGCTACACGGGCCGTTTATAGGTCGGCAGCTATTTTGGCGATGCCCGGACCCGAACCTGGGACCTTCCGCATGCTAAACGAGTGCTTAACCGACTGGGCTCCCCAGCCCCTGAAGTTAAAGGCACCCTACACCAAAACCGACCTTAAGTTTGCAGTATACAAATGTTCTACGAGAAAAAGGGTAAACAGTTCTCATTTTTGAGTGCGAGAATCGAATACAAAAAGGTATTTAACATTCAATAAACAAATTTATTTGTTATTTCAGAACATAAATTTATTATTTTTATTAGTTTAGCAACAGTTAGAGTGTTATTTTAATTATTTTTTTCCTTCGATTTTGACGTAACAGGGCGCTCGAATATCAGGATCGAAGGAGCAGCCAATAGGAGCAGGCCAAATTTTGGCGCCAGCAGGGTTGTTTACACAGATTCCTCCGCCTATATACCTTTCCCGACCTTAAGTTTGCAGTATACAAATGTTCTACGAGAAAGAGGGTAAATAGTTCTCATTTTTGAGGGGGAGAATCGAATACAAAAAGGTATTTAAATTTAACATTCAATAAACAAATTGATTTGTTATTTCAAGACATAAATTTATTATTTTTATTAGTTTAGCTTCAGTTAGAGTGCTATTTTAATTATTTTTTCCTTCGATTTTGACGGAACAGGGCGCATGAATATCAGGGTCAAATTATCAACCAATCGGAGCAGGCGAAGCTTCGGCGCCAGCCGCGTTGTTTACGCAAATTCCTCCGCGTAGTACATTTCTCTGCTGCAAACTTATTTAGTTGTTCCCACATTAAAAAAAATCAATCGACATTATATGTATTTGAACAAAATACATGAAGTACGTCTTTTCACCAAGTACTATCAAAATTGAAAACAAGAAAGTTTAAATCCAGTTATGTGATATCGTAGGCGCCCCATTGCTCCTGGCGCTTGGTTTGTCGAAAAGCGGTATGTTAAATTAAAGGCGCCCTAATACTCCTTTACGCAGGTTTTTTTTAGATCCCTCATTTAAAAACAAAAAATTCCGGATGATACGTCAGAAGTACTATTCTGCACCAAGTATCAAAACTTTAAACAAGAAAATCTAAAAAGCGTTTTTGTGATATTGTACGGTCGTAGGCGCCCTAATACTGATCGTTAGCGCTGTTCTTTTTACATTCTTTATATAATCATATATTGGAGCGCCTCGATATCATATAAGGCGCTGTATCTTTCTTGTTTACAACAACTTCAAAACTGGTTCAAAAGCCAACTGGTTCAAAAAGCCATATGGCGCTTCAATGAAAAGAAAGGCGCCTTATTTAAATCAGTTTTTAATATTTGTCAAAATATCCCATTTAAAATGTATTGCTAAAATTGATTATATCGGGTGTGTTAAGGCGTAAAGCCATGGGAGTTACCTTGGCTCTGTTTCGTCTAACCACCTCCTAATCGGATAACGTAAGTATATTACACAAATAAATAATTCCATGCTGTATATGAAATTGTAATCATTAATTTAACCGTCTAGTCAGCGCCCAGTATAGAAGTGAAGGCGCCTTGTTAAGTATCGGCTTAGCTATTAGTACTAAAACATTACAAAATCCGGCGGGCCAGTCCGGGCCTGCTCGGGCCCATCCGTCACGAGTTGGATTTTCTACTCTTTCCCAGTGGAGATATCCGATTTGTAGGACTGCTGGCAGTAGGTGGGATTCGAACCCCCGCACTCCTGAGAAGACTTAATCCTGAGGCGGATGCCTTAACCACTCGGCCACAGAAGGGCCATATCTATTTAGTACTGCCAGTGAAGAACCATTTTATGGCCATTATATCTTTTGGTGTTATTACGTCATTTACGTATAATAGACTAAATACGAGTTTTTTTTTTTTTTTTAAATCAGAAGACTCTTGAAAACGAAATATTTAAAATATACTGGTCAAACAAAGTAAAAAAAAAAAAACAGAAATAAATGGAAAATTCAAAAGTAAACCTATATTGGCAATAACGAGAAAAGGAATATGGCAGTGGGTGGGACGCCGAGTACAATTGTTAAAAGGTTGCGTTGGGTTCCAGCTCGGGTGTTGGGCTCATTTTTTTCTTAATAAAAAAAATCATGATACCTATCGCTACAGTCCTCGTACAACGTTAATTTAACTAAACCCAAAAACACTTCATTTGAAAACTTCACCTTCTCCGTAGTCCAAAGTCCTGCACCGCTTACTAAGTCGCTATAAGGTTGCGTTGGGTGACAGCTGAGGTGTCACCTCGTCTCTTGACCGCGGCTCTAAATCAAGGGACACGGCGCCAATTGCCCTCGAATGATCTAGTACGACGATAATTCAACTTGAATGTATTTTGCCCTTATTGCGATAGCTGCTTATTTAAGTGATTTAACTATTTATAATTAGAATACTACTTTTTTGTCATGTCTATGACGTTGCCGAAATGTGAAAGTTACGTTAAATGAAACCATGTGTTTTGTTAACCGCGTCTGCACTTCAATTTTTTGAATATTAATGTCATAAAGATCTATTAACGAAGGCAGAACATTCAAAAATGTGGTTTGATGTGTTAATTAATTATTAGTGGTGTATTATTTGGTGTATTAATTGGTAATTAGAATACTAATCTTGAATAATATATAACTATTAATCGGTAAACAAAATAATCGCCACTACATCGGCATTAACTCAACTGAAAACCATAAAACGATAAAACCCTTCATTAGAATATATACATCAACTTCAATTTGTTTGCTTCCAAAACGAGAGGGGAAGGGGGGGGGGGGGGCTGGGGAGCCCAGACTTATAAAGCGTTCGTCTTACATGGAGGAAGGTCCCAGGTTCGGGTCCGGGTGTCAGGGTATCGCTAAAATAACTGCCTACCTATAAACGGTCCGTGCAGACAGAAATGTCCAACGAATAATACCCCGTGTAGAGGAAGTTCAAGTTAAATATGCTACAAAGTCCCAACGCCCTTAACGGTTGCGTCGAGTGCTTACTCCAGGTGTCGGCTCGCCACATGACTACGGTTCTAAATTACTACTCCAGTCGCCAATAGCTCTAGTGCGACGATAATTCAAACTAACATAACCCTATTGTGATACATAACTGCTTCTTTAAGTTCTTTAACTATGTATAACTAAAATACTAATATCGTATAATGTGAAACTATCAACCAGCAAACTTTCATTAGATTCATTGAATACTTCACCTTCAATTTGTTTACTCCCAAATATGCTTTCGACCGATCATAAAACGACTGACGGACGATATAAAAATCCGAAGGAAGAGGACCGTAAAAAATACGTTTTACAGCACGAGCATTATCATTGAAATGGCTCATCAAGCCGTCAACATTGTACGGAGGTGTTTTGAACGACAATGAGACGTGATGTCCGAAAGTCCGCATAGAAGATACTTAAAAGTATAATTTGGAACCAGTCTTTTGAGATTGTCAGTTGTGTCAAATGCTTTTCGTAGGTGTATAAAAGAAAATAATTGCTTGTTAACTTTGCTGAATTTTAATTGTGTTTTTTTTTTGTTGCTTTATGGGGCTAGGCCTTTGCAGACTCGGCATATTCACCAGAACTGAGATCCATTGTTTTCGTGGCTCCATCTAGGCGACTCTCGCTAGCAATTTTTATTCTGAGATTACAATGAATATATGAACTTTTTGTGGATGTTAAAGCATGCCGAGATTTCATTTTGCGAGAGAACCCAAGTTAAATGGGTACTCGAGTGATCCTTCACACGCCACATAATCATACGACATGCATGCCCACGATATTCCAATCCCGAAAATCTGACGACTTAACTAGGGCCGAACCCGCAAACTTGAGCTTATGAGCGGATACGTAATACCTCAGCCACTGAGTAGCGAGAATTTTAATTGTGTCACGAACTGCACGAACATTATGTTTTCTTATACAGTGGTAGAAATGGAGAAAATAAAGTAGGGGATAGGAATAAAGGACGAGGGTTAATTTTTGTGAAACGATGTTTCTTTAAAATAGTTTAAAAAAATTTAAGCATTTAAAAATAAAAGCATGAAGAATTTAGCGCCAATTATTTAATGAATGAATTTTATTTTTCCCTGTTTTTTATATTTTCATTTATATAACTGAAATAAACATTATTTATTTTTTCAAAGACGTACGTTTCTTCTACACTACGATACAAAAAGAAAATATAACTTTAAGAAAATATAGACAAAAGTATGGAGAATTAAAAAAAAAATCATTTTGAATGAGTGCTGTTTAACTTAGTGAGAAAAAAACCTAAGCTAATGATTCCAAATGGAATCATTGGGGCTAAAAGAGAAGAGTAAATGTGTTAACTATTCCTTTCATTATCACAACTGAAAAGAAAAACTTCTGCAAATGCAATAAAGCCACCTGCATTTCTAAATCCGATTCCAGGTAAAGTTTTGTCAGCTGCTGAATTGCGATTTTCGAAAAAAGATTCCATTCTATTTCCACGTACGAGAAACGGTGTTCCATTATGTCAACATTGTACGGCGCGTGTATTCGCCGTAAAACTATATCAGTTATATTGCTCCATTTAGTACCATAAATGAAGCGAAATTAGCCATTTTTCTCAGCAAATGAATATTTTATTACATAATTAACTATAATGATGTTGTGGTGGATGTTTATTATAATGTATGAATGATGTAAGGGAGGATATGATAATTAGAATTCATAGAATAATTAAGTTTTGTTCGTTAGTATTTTCTTGGTGATTAGTTACAGTTAGCGTACATTTATTTTATATGTAATTATAAATGCATGGAATGATATTTACCTCATTACGTAAAAGATAAACGTTCATTTATGATGTCTTTATCTTTTGAATGTATTTTTAAAAGTGTATCCACATGACATCCGTTGTTTCTGAAACATACATCTATCTAATTAAGCTTTAGTTTGAATTATTGTCGCACTAGATGTACACGAAGGCTATTGGCGACAGGCGTTGTAATTCAGAACCACAGACAAGTGACGAGCCGACACCTGAGTAGGCACCCAACGCAGCCGTTAAGGGCGACATTGAATGCAGCGTTGGGACTTTGGACCATACTTAACGTGCACTCCCTCTGCACGGTGTATTTTTCGTCGAACATTTTCTTGACAGCCCGGGCCGATTCGTCTATCTAACACAGTGGTTGTCGACCCTACCGCCCCCCCAAGGATTGAAAACAATGTCACCTCCTCTTGGTGAATTTTGTTTTTTAATTTTCTAAGGAATGTTGCAGAAGATAGCTGAATATAAAATGCCAAATTTTTGTGTAATTTTTCACACCGAATTACTTACATGACGAAGGTTCATAAGCGTTCTCTGATCAAGCACACATGTTGGAAAATGCATGTACCAACCTATCTCTTCCAACAGAAATGTGAATTGATGCTCACAAAATTCAACATTTTGTCTCTGGTAATTAGACTTCCAAGATTAACGGCACTCCAAGAAAGAAAACCTTATCTCTAAATCTATGTGACTCTTTTGTCACAGATAGCCTTTATAAGATCAGCCAGCTAGACAAAAATATAAATACGCGAGCCACAAAAAACAACCCTAAGTATAAGCATCAAAGTAGAAAAAAGTGGTCCCGGCATGGAGCTACGAATGCAGGGAGATGGTTGGCGAGAAGAACCACTGAAGCCGCCTAAAAGCCTCCAAGTCGTCTTATTTAAAGAGTAGCGATTCGCGAACTTCGTTTGGTTTAGTTTCGAGATAGCTTTTAAGAGTGACTTCGGATCTTTGAGACTATCTGAAAGCATGCAGAGACAGTGGGTAGCATAGCAGTCATAAACAAAAAAAAGAAGTTCATTTGATTAACGTCTAGGGAGCTGATTATCCCAAGAACAACGTTACAACGCCTGGACCCTGGTGGACCCACTTACGAGGCCTTCTTGCGAAAGATCTTATTTACAGTTCTGTGAGATAATGCGCAATCAACTGACTGAACTACCAGACACGCTTTCGAAAAATAAATGTTGCTGTATAATTAGCTAACTGCCTACTTTTGGGACTCCCTAAAGCTAAGGACAAATAACTCGCCAAACGACTGTTTGGGCTTAATATTGAAGCGATCAATGGATTATCTTGGCAAACCTGTTTTGTGCATTGGCTTTTGACTTGGCAGCATTTCCTGACTTATCCTAACGTCTAAGCCAGGCCACTTTTATTTGCGCCACCCTGTATAAGCATCAAAGTAGAAAAAAATAAGTACAACTCTAAAAATAGCGGACATTTTTTTTTAATTACAACAAAGGCTGTTGTTTCGATTAGACTGAATCGTTTGACGTATCACAATTGGGCGATACGAGGGAAAACAGGTGTGACGCTACCCCTCCCTGCATCAGAATAGAATCTGATTCTGTTTTTTATGTTCTTTTTAAGAACGCTTTATTTACTCAGATGCTTTTTCTCGACATCGTACGTTTGCGTTATGCAGCATTACCAAATTCAAAATGCTTGTAACGTTGTAACAAACAATCCAAGTCACTGTCAAAGGAGGAACAATAAAAATTTCTTTTTACAGAGTGTCTTGAAAAACTTCCTCGTTTGTAAAGTTATAAACATTAATTACTCTAACCTTTTCAATATTATAATCATTAATTAATAGTTTAATTGGTACTGTTAGAAAAGAAAATTGATTTAAAAAGAACTTTCATGTTTTTTTTCTCTTTTTTTAATGCTGCTGCTTGCTTTATTAGCGGTTCAGCCTTTGCAGACTCAGCAAAATCCCCAGGACTGAGAGCCATATTTTTTGTGGCACCGTATAGGATGCTCTAGCTACCAATTTTGAGGCTTAGATTGAATTGAATCTGAGTTCTCTGTGGATGTTTATGTACGGCGAGATTTTTATTCAGCTTTATATGTTACACCTATTAACCATGAAAACCTGCTACTTATCCTAGAATAATATAAAAATCTATGCGTAATTTTTTTTAATAAGAATAATTATACAATTCCTTACCATTGTGCTTATAAAAGAAAATATAACTTTGAGCCGCTAGATGACTAAGTTCCAAGTTTTTAGCAAAAGGTGACCGCTAGGTAGCGTAGATTTGTTTGCCAATTTCATTCTAATATAAGTTATCAATTTCGTCATTATTAATAATTCGATTGGAAATCAATATTATTCGATTCGGGATTGATCTTATTCGTTTGGATGATAAATTAAGAAAAAAAACTGTTTTGAAAATACCATTTACAAATGGCTGCGAAACATTCGCTATGAAATGAATTGAAATTTGTGAAAGGATGATCAAACAATGACAAAGTTTTTTTTTAATCCCCTTAAGATCCCGTCAGATGGCACTGATTTAAGCTTACGAGACTAAAAGTAACAGTTTTATCCAAAAAGTTGCCTTTAGCAGCATCAATGCCAGCAACTTCTTAAAAACCACGTCATTTTTTTATACAAATAACGAATGGCACCAGTCAACTGCTTCGATTATATAGATATATTTGAAAAACTGAAACATTCTCGCACGATTGTGATAGCGCGGTCGGAAAGGGTTGTTTACAAAAGCCTAAAAGAAAAAAGGATTAGGGAAGTTACACCGTGACTTGACCCCCTTTTAGAAATAGGCATTCGAATATTTGCGTGATTTTTGTATCAGTATATCGATTAGTAAAAATGTCCGCAAAATTGGCCTGAAATATAACGCCCTCTAGTGATCAATTCAAACTAAATTGTGGTAGCAATTTAAAGCTGTAACTTAAAGTCGTCGCACTTTGCTAACTTTGCGTTTTGGCCATTTCTTTCCATATTTAAAGTGTCATAAACAATTTCGATGTTGAAAACTGTCCTATAGTGGCTCAAGGTTGGAATTTCTTACACAGGTACAGAAATTAGTGGTAGGTAATTGGAAGTCGTCCAAAAAATAAATTAAAATAGTATTAGATTGTCCAATTTAATTCAAGTTTAAAAACTTTTTTTTCAGATCGAATTTACTGGTTCCAGTATGAACACAGCCAGATCTTTCGGACCCGCTGTTATCATGAATAACTGGGAAAATCACTGGGTAAGTGATCATAGGAAATGTCTACATCTTGAATGTATTCAATTTAATAATATTGTAAAAAAAACTGATGATGAGTGCGATGTAGTTATTGCATAGGCAAAAATTGCTGACTGTGCTTCAAAAACTTATGTCAACATAATTTTTTCATTTGAGCACATTAGAAGCTGCATATAATTTCTACATCGAATGTTCGATCTATAACATACCGGCGGATCTGCAGTGAGCAAGTAAACTGAAGTATCAATAGATCGACGACTTGATGGATCATTGTTGCAAACACTCACTAATTTTAACCTCTAAGAAAATATACTGAAAGTGAAAGACTAGTTATTTCAGTCAAAATCATCAAATTTATTGGTACTACAGCTTACCTTCCCACGCAGGGCCTTATCTAGGAATACTTAGACTAGAGGCACAACAAATTTTGGGGAGGACCCCTGTACGTTAAATTTTATGTATGATAGCTCAATATGATGATTGTGCTAATTGGCCAATGTATCATATTTTTTGCTACCATTTTATCAGATTCTTTATAACGTTCCTTCCTAACTTTAGGTCAATGCCTGAATATAAGTCAGGCTAAAAACAAAGTGGGGTCTCAGAAAAATATTAAAATTTACTTAAATTTTGTGTTTCTACAGCATTCAGCATAAAAGAAACTGAAATTAGGGGCCCCTAAAATTTGAGGCCCTAGTTCAGGGCCTTATGGTATTTGAGGCCCTGTGTCCACGGCAATGTTATGAAACACTATAATATAATTTCTTTTTTCTCCAGGTGTACTGGGTTGGTCCAATACTTGGTGGCGTAGTGGCAGGAATCATCTACGAATATCTATTTGCCGCCAACGCACCAGACAAAGACGAATTGGAACGCGCAAAACTGCAAGCCTTGCAACCCTATTGCGACAAGGATAGAACCACGAACCTGTGAGCAGCGCTACCTAGCGGCAAAAAACTACTGCTTTTCATAATGTGTGGAACAATTTCGTTCACTATTTCAATGGAAATGCATTTGTGTATTATAAGTGTGCAATTCAGTATGCTAAGCTAACTACGAAATTTCAAATTCGGTTATCTCAAAGCGTGAACTGCTTTTTAAATACTCTTTTGCAGTTCTGCGAGTTTATGCAGGTTTTTTCCATCAAATATAATAAAAAAGCTCCGCATTAGAGTTTTACATGACTATTCTGGTATATTTAACAGACGAGTTGTTTTCCTCAAAAAAAAAAATGCCATCTTAAATGTTTTATTATTACATTGTAAACAGAAAATTAAATTGGGCTTCTCCGAATCCAGCTTATTAAAGCTAGCCATTACTTGCCTTACTTAAAACAACTTTATTCTAAACTGTAATCGATAAAACTCCAATTTTAGTCTCATAGTTTTAAATCAGCGCCATCTGATCGCCGGTCTAGAGGGATAATTTAGATTTGAGGTTTCGTAGTTTTGCCCACGAATGGTAAAATTGAATGAAAATTAAATGTAAACTGGACACTGGACTTATTGCCGAAATGTTGATTTCGGGTTCTAATTGTGCCAGCCAGGAGCCTGGACATTTTAATGCTTGGCGTTTCTCAAAATTATATTTCGGCTCATAACCCGGCTGTCATTTTCCTACTACAAATCATTTCAGTTAAAAAGGAAATGAATTATGTCATTGTGTTCTTGATGTTGTCTTTTTGTAAATGCAACAGAAATTTAACCTCTTGCGACCCGGCGTCACCATTTGGTAATGCTCTAGACTGGGAATTTTTAATAGTAGCCAGTGGCTACCAGAGTGAAAAAAAATGGTAGCCACACTTGGATTTTTAGTAGCCAGTTTTAAACTAAAGAAATATGACAAAAAGAAAGTGCTACTTTGCACAAAACAAAAGTTTATTACGGACATTTTTTATATGAAAGATTGGCAGTAAAAAAAGGATCATACGATATATGTAAGTATTATGTGATTGGCCATAATTTAAAGGAAAAAATTATTTTATGTACCTACAGTTCAACTACGGGTGCCTTTCAAAAGTTCATAGTAAAAATTAGTCTTTCTTCCCGACAGAAATGAATTGGAGCGTTTTATTATGATTATTTTAGAAATGCAGCTTCAGTGTTAATTATTTGTTGAACAAAAAGGAAAAATTATGATCGCCAATTTTGGCGACTGGGGTTCGATTTTTAGGTAGCCACTTTCGACGTAATAGTCGTCAGTTGGCGACTGGCGACCGCTAATCTAGAGCTTTACCATTTGGGGACATTTTTTTTAAACCTTACCACAAACAATCAACACGTTAATTAGTTCCGAAATTAACCTGGTCCGGTACAAGATTAAAATAACAGTTTTCAGCCTTTGATTACAGGTATCAGTCATTTATTTCTATAGCAACGAGGTTGAACGAGGGTCAATTTGATATTAAAGTTCTTATAAAATTATTTTAATTTTTTTTTCAAACTTCTCAAAAAAAATCTTGAGTTAATTTTAATGGCATTTTGCAAAAAAAAAGTTTAAATAATCTGTGAACTACAAATAAGTCATACGGCCTTTTTCGTTGCATTTTAGCACCATTAGAATTTAAGGCACGTTCCTAAGTAACAATTTAACATACTTTTTTTTAAAAAAAATTCTTTGGAAAACATACTTTTCAGCATATATTTGTATGAAAGGTATGTTTAGATATGAAACATACATGTATGATTTTGCTCGCGTCTTAAGAGGTTATTGTAACATGGATCTCGAGCTCGCAACTCACACTGGGACTGTCTATAAATGGTGTCACACAATTTCATCTCCAACATTTTTGACCAACTCTCTCCTATCATCACCAAGTTCCAACATCCCCTCTGTCACATGTCACAATTTTCTACCAACGCAATAGAAAAAAAAGTTAAACAACATTGAAAAAATTAACTAGGATGAATAAATTCTACATAACAATGGTGCTTCTTTTCTTTGTAATTGTACATTTTAAATTCAAAAAGAAAACTAAGATTATCCTAAGTTTTATGTTGATAAGTAGCGTTTTATAAAGTTAAACATGTAACATTTTGTTATAATTTAAAAAAAAAAAATACTATTATGTTTATTTTACATATTGTACTGAACTTATCAGCATAATATTTCACTTTATTAGTAAAAAAAAATTCTTCAGAAGACTGAACAATCATTTGGGTAACATATTTTAAATAAATTTTTTAAATCTTTATAATGAAACTGCATATCATATCACTGGTCAGTTTTTGTTTTATAAAATTATAAATTAAGTTTTCCTTGTATATCTTATTTCAGAAATGTAACAAGTAGTTGATATTTCGAAATAAAAATTTATGTTTTAAAATAAATCGTCTTTGATTAAACACGTGCCACGCAAATATAATACACTCACAATTATTAATTAGCTCACAATTATTTTAGATTGAATTATCATCGCACTAGAGCTACTAGACGGCTATTGGCGTCAATTATTCTAGAACACTGAATATAATAAACATTATCAAACAAGCAAATTTTATAAATTTTTAATTATAATAAATTTTGCAACATGCAACGAGACCCTTATCGAAACTCTCATTTTCCAAGCATAGAGACTTCAACCAATTGAATTTACAATCATCAAAAGTCACTAATTAAGTAGGTAGGTTTGAATTATAGTCTCACTACAACTACAGGAGGGCTATTGGCACGCATAAGAGTCGTCATTTAGAACCACAGTCAAGTGATGTCATACTTTGGAAAATAAGAGTTAATCAACTAAACCCTCCATCAGCTAACTACCTGCAGGCTGCATGCAATTTTTTATGACCCTGCACCATTTTTAAATCCCAAAATTAAAAAAATCTTTAAAACCCAAAAACGAAACTTCAAAGCCTTAATATACTAAATAAAGCCTATTTTGTATGGATTATATATATTGGAAATTAACATTTTAATTATCGTCAAAATCACACAATGTAATGAGAAAAATTAGATTGGGTCACTCTTTCCAAACTTTGCTGCTTGAATTCAATTTAATATTTTGGAGAATTATTGAACAGTAATATCTGACAAATTGTGACATTGTTGAGTGGATTCTTAAGGATTTCATTGCAGGTAGTTATGTGGCGCAGTTTATATATTTCAATTAAAAACTACACCAAGATTTTCCCCATCAAAATAATTAACTTTTTTTAATCTATATTAAAAAAAATCACTAATTTTTGTTTAAAAATCAGATTTTCACTTGCTAAGTATTTCAAGCTTAAAGGATACTATACAAGAAGAATTACAAATTAACAAATGCAAATTGAACTGAAAAATTGTTTTAGTACTAAAGATTTAAAAGTCGTGTAAATTAAATACAAATTGCTAGCCGGTTATTAACTAATTTATCAGCTAAATTTTAAGTACAAAAAAAATTGCCATATCAAACTAAAACTAATAGACCATTTAACGCAAAAACCAAAACCAGATACTTTAAAAATACTTAAATCTTTATTACACAATAGAACTCCACAATATAAAATCCTTTTTAAAAACTCTAAAAACAAACAGAATTGTATCACTTCTTATAGACAACCTTGTAGTAGAGTACATAGTACGCTATGACCCTGAAAACGAAGAAGAAAGCCCACTGGGCAGCAAAGTCCACGTACAAGTTGCCTCCTACCATGTCCATCTCCCGTAGGAAGTCTTGGGGCTCCTGGAATACAAGAGAGATCATTAAAAGAAGGAATTAAACCTTTAAATTACTATCACATTTCACTTTAATTATAATCTTTCAGAAACCCCTGTAAGACTGAAAGAAAAGAGAAATGGAAAAACTTGGCAGCAACTTTACACCTAAATTACTAAACAGAAGAAAATTAACAATTTTTTTAGCGACATGCATCATTTAAAAGTTTAAAGTTGGACTTGTAGTGTTTCTGCAAAACAATAATTTGTGCGTTAATTACAAGAAAAAAATACTAACTTTTATTTCGTTGCTAAAATTTTGTTCAATCTCAAAACCATTTTTAGGTCAAAAGAAAAGGAAAAAAATTATCAGAATTATTAAAAAATGGACCAATGGAGTTTCTAAAAAACCAAAAGATACGGTTTTGCTGGAGACTTATAGGCTTTCTTTCACGAAAGCTACAGGCAAAAGTTTAAGATGAGCCATTAGTCAGATAAACCTATTTTATTTATTTTTGAAATCCTAAGATCTGTTAGAGCATTCAAGTCAACTAAGCACAAATATAAGAATCTAAACAGAAAAAAAAGGTGTTAAAGGAGAAAGTGAGCAATTATTAGTTAAGGTTTGGGTGCAATACTTGCTACTAAATTAATACATTAGGTGCAAATGCACATTACCCAAGAGCATTTAAAAAAAGGGAAAAAATACTCTAGTCCACTATACGAATTTAAAGATTGCTGGAGTTGTGTTCATTACTCAGAGTGCATACGAGATTATAATCACAGCAATAATTTGACAAATTTATGACCGGTGAAGATTTGTGATCAATTTGATTCCAAGGTAATGCGAAGTCAAGCTTATTTTTACCAAGATAGTTGGAGACCACTATAAAAAGTTATTGTTGACTACATTCTAACCTTGTTAATACGAACTCGCTTAACACTAAATTTTGCTTAAGGTGAACTGAAAGCATTTTCCCTTCCTATAAAGCTTTGAGCAAATGCTAAAAAAAATCAACGCAAAATTGCTGCAGGTTAAATCCTGCTTAACCAGCACAAAAAATTCACAACTTGACTTAGTAAGTAATTCAAAGAACAAATAAAACATTAAGAAAACTAGGTATAATTTCTTAAAGAAAATTATAGTATGTACTACTCCAAATGAACTTCATTAATTAAGTTTCTGATTGTATAATATTTTATTAGTGCATTACATTATAAAGTTTAAAAAAATAATACCCTAAAAATTATTCTAAACTATTCACTTGTTCAATATAGAAAAATTTGACGTTAACACGAAATTCGGTTAACACGAAATATTTCAATACTCCCCTCGAGTTCACGTTAACAGGGTTTGACTGCATCTTGAAAAACTAGTCGCAATAACGGCAACTAAATTTTTCTTGTTGCAAATTTTCAAGATTAATTTCGAACCCTGCTCAAAACCATACCTGGAAAGGACAGAAGATCTTGTCACAGTGCAGCTCAGGCCTGTCCAGTGCATAAATGCCCAGAAGCACAGACTGGTAGCAGTATCTGATGTAGGAGATGTAGGACAGCCACTTCAGGTAGGGAGGAATGGTGTCCAAGGAGATGAAGAACCCACTGAACAGGAGAATGGGGATAGACACGACGGGAGCCAGGAACACAGCATTCTGGAAGAGGCATTTAAAGGGTTAAATTATTATTTCATTTGGGTATCGCATGCAAGCTATACAAAGGCTATTGGAGTCATGATTGAAGAGCCTAGTGGAAGAATATGCTAAGTGACAAAAAGGTTTAAACGAGAAAATGAGATTTGAATTTTTTTGTTTGCATTTAAACGAGTTAAAAAAGATACTTGCAAATGGTAAAAATTTAATTGAACAGTTTGTCTATTTCATGAATCAAGTTATTTTTAAAGGAGGTAATAACATGTTCACAGATACAATTTTTTTTTAATATCACTTTGTGCATTCTTCCACTAAGCTTTTCAATTTTGAAACAGAATCGAATGACAAACCAACACCTGAACGGGATCACAACATAACTTTTAAGCAAACATCATATGTAGCCAAGGGACATTGGAGCATATTCAATGTGAATACCCATTATTTGTTTCACTTTTTGGCTCTACGCACCGTTTATTAGATCTGCAGCTATTTTGGCATGGCCCAGACGTGAACCTGAACTGCTTGCATGCAAGGCGATTAGGCGAATGCCTCAACCGACAAAGACTCCCCAGCCTCAGAGGCAAGTTAAACATAAAATGTAGAAATTGAAAGATTGAGAAATAACTTAATGTATATAACAAACTTAAATGAAACTTTGCCCAACATAATTAATGACCTACTGCAGTCATTTAGTAAACTACTTTCTATAAGAAAATTGGTATAAATGAATTATGGAAATTATAAATTATCATATTAAAACGGATGTAAAATTAGTATCTTTCAATCAATGCAATTCGGCTTAATCATTCAAAACTTTTCCCAACTTCAAACCTAAATTGAAAGTGATTTACACTGATTTGTTCAAGAATTTTTTTTACACACAAGATATAATTTTACATTCAAAGACATTAGATCACAGAAATGTAACTATGTAATTGTTAAGAACACTTTAATAAAGTAACTATTTTAAAAGGACAATTCATAATACAAGTTTTTTTTTAAAATAACATTGGATCTAGAAGAACTTTGAATCAACTTAATAACTATTTGAAATTTTTATTAGCTTGAATGATTATCTTGCAAAATATTTTTTTACACCAACAAAATTTGTATCAAATTGTTAGGACTCTTTACTCAAAACACTTACAAAATAGATTTTACACATTTAAAAGATAAGCTTTAAAAATATGAAGAGTACAGAGAAAACCCATCATTGCCAGGGAATCTCAACATCAGGTCTGCTTGGCGAAGATAGGGAGTAATAGCCTAAACTGGTGTGAAGTGAAGAAATCAGATTTTTCTAGGTTCTTATCCCATGGCACACATATTTACTATATCCTCTTGCGACTTAGCACCCTTTTTTGACATTACATTATAAACAACCCCACAAACAATTTACAGTAACAGTTGAATTGGTTTCGACATTGACCTGGTCTGATAGACCCAAATATCAGTTCAACCTCTGATTGCAGGTATCGGTTATTTCTAAAAAAAAAAGAAGTTGAACGAGGGTTAATAAGATTAGTTCTAAAAAAATACTAAAATTTTTTCAAGACTTTCAGAAAGTTATTTTAGTAGTTAATTTTAAAGGCATTTCGTATTAAAAACTAAGTTTAAATAATCTGTTCACTACAAATAAGTGATACAGCCTTTTTTTATTACTTAATAGCACAAAGTGTATTTTTAGTTTTAGGCTATCCCTAGTAATTATAAAAAATACTATTTTTTAACTTCTTTGAAAAACACAATTTTAGCATACATGAAAAGTATGTTTAGATTAAGAATATATATGTAGGGTTTTGCTGGGGTCTTAAGAGGATATCTATGATAGAGATTCACCCTAGATAATGTTTGAAACATGGAAGAAAAGGGACGAAACTGGTTGCCACTACTCGAGAAGCAGACCTCAATATGGACAGATTCTCTGTCAATGAAGGTTTTTTCCCCTGTAATCTTCATATGTATAGAATAAGTCGACATGAAAACGTAGATGGAACTAAATCTATTGTATCAACTACACATCACGATAGGATAGATTCGAGTGTCTAGACTCAAGGATAAGTCGTGGCGAAGTGCTCTACAAATATGGCAAAGAATGTCCAACGCTTCTTCACTGACCAATCAGAGTCAAGACTTAGTTATAAGAAAGGTATTAAAATTTCAACGTGTGGGCAGATGATTCAGCAAAGTTCGGTGGAAACTATTGATTTAAGAGCCTGTTGCCGACAGGATGTAGCTGGAATGTTAAAGTACAGTAGATTCTCTCTTAACCGGCCTCCGTTTAACCGGGCTGAAAATTTTCTACCCTTAAAATGTTAAAAATAGCTAAAAATACAAGTTTTTGGTTTATTTCAATCGGTTTTCGGTGTCGCACATGTTCAAACGCGTGGTTTGTTAGGGAGAATGGGGAGGGGGCGACTTGTTGATCTCTGAAGGCTGTGTGGATTGACCGGACATTCTAATTAATTAGCGAGGCGTTGAAAGGGGGTGAATTTTAAAGAGAGGGACCCCTGACTAGTTAGTTAAATTGTTGTCCTTTTAGGATTGTGGCGATTGGTCGGACCCTCCCAATCTATTAGTGAGGGGTTGGAAAGGAAGGTGATTTAACGCAACACATGTCGAAAATTTTTAAATGCTTGTTCTCAGTCAGAGTTCAAAAGTTGATTTTTCCCAAAATGGCGAAAAGTGAGTAAAGAACAGATTTTTTTAAGGTATGTAATCAAAAATGTAAAATACTAATAATATATAAAATAACCTGTAAAATGACGTCCCATTTCAATTGTACATGTATTTCATAAAGCAAGCATCATCAATAAACAAAAGTGCAATCAAATAAACATCTAAATTTCAATTTATTTAATTTCTCCGGTTTAACCGGATTTTCGTTTAACCGGCTTACCCTTGGTCCCGTTTAAACCGGTTAAGAGGGAGTCTACTGTACTAAATGATACGAAAGATATATTAAAAATATAAGAATTTGAGGATGTTTAAGTTACAATATATCGCATATATGCACCTGAACACTGGTGGCTGCTCCAATGAGGAGCCCGATAGACTGGGCAACGAGAGACACCATGATGGAAGAGCAAACAAACAGGCCGAATCTAACGAGGTCGTTTGGCTGAGCCGTCATCCAGTACACAATGCTGCAGTAGATCACTGGAAACAAGATCTGAAAGGTACAACAGTTTTTACTCTTTCAATCCCAACTTTTTATTCTAAGAAATCTAAAGTTTGTGAATTACTCATTATGCATTTAGAATGAAATAGTAACAATTAGTGGGAAAAATCAATTTTAAAAACTAAAATTACTAAAAATAAAAAGGTTTTGAAATCATGGCTTTTGAATAAATTTTACCATTTTTTTAAACTGTTAACTATTGTTTTAACAGTTTACCTGTTAAAAAGTTACAATTAAATTTTTTAATATTTAAAAATCTAAGCACGAAGAATTTAAGGCCAATTTAACAAAATTGAGTTAAAAATAAAATTAACATGTTCTTCATATTTTTTTATTTAATACAAACATTTAATTCTCTAAAAGACACTATTCTTTTAATGATACAAAAAGCCTATAACTTTAGAAAAATAAATGAGGGATATAAATTAAAAATGAGTGCTAGTTTAAGAGCTTGACAAGAAAAAAAAAATTGCAATCTGATGATTCAAATAGAATCATTGGGAGTGAAAGGCTTAATCAGAAATAAAGCAAATGAAAATAGTTCATTAAAAGTTAAAACTTTATTCATCCATTTGGTTAGTAATTCTTTATATTTTGTTCATTTATTTTTTTATTAATCTTTCAAGTGTTAGACCCCGGAATTGCCCCGTAATTAATGAGTCCGTTTTTATTGCAATAAAAATGCATTTTAAAAAAGGATTATAAAGAATTTAATCATACTCTAAGATTTTACTCTTAAAGAATTGGTCATTTCCAAACTCAAACATCAACATTTCAAAAATAAATCCAATTATGATAATTCATTCAAATATTTAAATAAAAAGTAAGCAAGAGTCAAGAAAATCATTTCTATACTGTTTTGAAGGTTAAGTATTTTTTTTTGTAACAGACATTTTAAAAATCGGATACTTAGAAAAATATATACCAAGGGACCTTGAGGTTAGTGTATTTAGTTTAAGATAACAAAAATGAATTTTAGAAAGTTTCTAATACTCAGAAAATAAAAAAAAATTGTTAATAGGTTTATCCATCATTTAAATCATTCAATTACATTTGGTTCTGTAAAGTCGAAAATACTAATTATAAGATTTTAAATTGTCTGGAATATTCCTAAACTTATAAAATATGCCCTATTAAAAAGGAAACTAGTTATTTAACCTTAGTTATTTATTACATTTCAAGTCAAAATAATTTGAAACAATTTAAACTTTAAAATTATGATGAGATTAGATATGTTCTACATGATAGAATTAGATATGTTATGGAAGAATTATAACATTTATAAAAACCAATATAGACCAAAACACATTTACCTACTTTCCAAATAACAATTTTAGCAGAAACTTAATATCTATTACTTTAGTTAATTTGACACCTTAATACTACTATTTATAGTAAGTGTTACAAAGCTTGCTATTTAAAAGATTTCATGCCAAACAATAGACTATATCAAACAATAGTTTTATTGTATTATCCATTTCGAATTTAGATCATTTAAAATGCAAAATCATAAGTGTAATACAAAACATTTTATATTAAAATTCAATAAACATTTGACTTTTGGGCTTATCCGTTACCAATAACTTGTAATCCAATTACAGAAGTTTTAAGTTTAAAAACTTAAAACTACATTAGCATCTGGCTCTAACGTGTAAAGTATAGGAGTGCAGAATTGTGGTATTTTGCAGTATGAAAGTATTAAATACTAATTATATACTGTTATATTTTATTATGTTATAAATATTACTGTTATACTTATTACAGCTATATTTAAAGCAGTTCATCAATTTAAAATAGACTGGTGCTTGGCATTAGGAGGATTAATATAAAACATAGCCCGGGAAACATTCATCCATAACTTACTCAAGATATGAAAGTAACAGAATAAAAGATAATCTAAATATATATAACAGAATTCCAGCAGTAATGGTTTATTTAGAAAAAACAAATGGCAGTTTTTGTTGTATAACAAATAAAACAAATTTTGAAATTTAAAATCCCAAATAAATAAGTTTAAAAAAAAAGTAAAGTTTAAATTTCTAGGCTGCTTGAACGGGGATGTTCTTCCAAGCAGCTGATATGATTTGTTTTTGCCTTTTATTTATAGTTTCTTGGTTAATATTAAGATATTATTAAAAAGATTCTAAAAGTGCTTAGAATGTGAATAAAGTATATTCTAATTTCTAGTTTTTAACATATATCTGAAAATAGTTACATAACTTAAGGGTGTGAATGTTATGGTTTACATCATGCAGTCTTTAAGACATCCAATCAAAAGTTATCAAAAGTACAATATTTCTATTTACCTGAAAAGGAATTTCAGAGATAGTTTTAGCAAGGTAATAAATCTTTGTGCTGTACCAACTATTGGTATACTCTCTTGAGAATATAGTCTTTTCCATGGGAACTATAAAAGAATTATTACAGAAAAAAATAAGCATTGGTTCATATTTAAAAAAAATTCTTTTAAAAAAACACTTGAAATCCTGTTATCAAATTTTCATTCAGTAAAACAAATATAGTGACGGTCGATTCCAAATCTGATCTACATAAGATTTTAAATTATGTTAAAATCAATTAAAACTGTTTTCCTAATGATTTAGGTATTATATGAACTTTTCTACAATAGAAACTAAATTAAGACCTCATTTTTTATATTTATTAGCAAAAATTAAAATGTAAAGCTTTCAATAGTATAAGTAAACATTTTTACTTTATTGTATGCTATTAAAAAGATAAGAATGTGTTTACTATAAATCACAGACCTGCCAACTCTTCATATTTAACTAATTCCGAATGCTGCTTGCCAAGAGGAAGTTCGAGGTTTCCCCTTTCAAGAATGGCAATTTGTACGCAGGACACAGAAATTCAGAAAATAGTTAAAAGTACATATTGCCATGTTAAATCATAAGTTGGCAGGCTGGTTGAATTAAGGTCGCAGTAGAGGTGCAGTTAATTCAACATAGTTAGTAAAAGTCTAGCAATCTGCACATACAATAGAAATTCAGAAAGCAGTTAAAAATCTTAGTTCTATCTAGGGAGTTGTTGGGTCTGATTTATAATAAAACCTTTATTTCAAATACCTAGTGAACAAACCCTAGTATATAATCAGCTGGGTTAAGGTGGACTAGTTAGTAAACCAGTCTTAGTCCAGGTAAGACCAGTTAGGTTAACTAGTCTTTTTAAACATTCATTATCCATTGGATTAACATTCTTACTTATAATTACCTAACATGAATTATAGGTAATAAAAGTAGTGCCAATATGAAAAGGAAATAGGGATGCACCCAATACCAAATTTGGCCGAATACCAAATAACGAATTTTCGGCCAAAGTCTTAGCTGAATATTCGGCCTATCTAAACTAAATTTTTTATTTTTTGTCAGATCTAAGTAAGTTGTATTGATTATTCATCAATTTTAGTTCTACATTAACATATAAGTACACAATCGCACAATTTTAATACAAGATAGCTATTAATTATCTTAGTTAAAGCAACATACAAAGTAGTTCTCGTTTGTTATTGAAACAAACCTTTTAGAAAGTGATTGAAACTTGGTAAAATTCCACACGAAAACAAAAGTATGAAAATAAAAACAGAAGTAGGTGGATCCAATGTAGAATGAAAAAGTAAAGAAAAAAATCATGCCTTACAATATTGTTATACATTTACAGAATAATTTTTTTTTTATCTTGTGAAAAAATTACATTTGTGATTAATATAGCAATTATTGTTTTTTTAAGTCTACTCACGGTTACTGTTCCCTTATAGAAATGTTACTGTTACCCCCTTCACTGTTACTATTCCCTTATAGAGTTATTTAATACAAGTAGAGTGAAGTTTGATTTACTATTATGCATAACAAAAACTTAAGAATTTGAGTCGACCAAAAAAAAGAAAACATAAATATTCGATATTTTATAAGATTGAAGAAATTTGAAAAAATTTAAATTTCACTATCCGGCAGAATATTCGGCCGAATAGTAAAGCTATTCAGCCACACCGAATATTCGGCTAGTGGCCGATTACCGAATAGTAACCGAATATTCTGTGCATCCCCTAAAAGGAAATTTTGTATTTGGCATGTTTAGGAGAGTACAAAGGGTCTTAACAGGGTAGCTCTTTTACAATAGAAATAGCAGGTATGCATAAATTATTTGTAACAAATGCTTACAAGTCAAAACTGTTGGCATCATGGCAGTAAAGATGAGGAAGAGCAGCGAGAAGAACAGGAACCCGGAGTTATTAAAGATCTTGCTGGCGTCATTGCCTATGCCGTAGTAGAGCATGCCCAGAAGGAGACCAACCACTAGATGAGCAAAGAGTCGTAGTTGGAACGCCATCTGCAAATCAATGCAAAAATCATTTTTAATAGTAAATTTAAACAAGAATACCAGGGTTACAATGTTATTTAATTTAAGAAGTAACTGTTACAGTTACTTAATATAAAAGTAACTAATCAGTTACTAAAGAATCAGTTCTAAGAGTAATCGGTTACTTTTAGAAAATTCAAGTAATAAGAAATTTAGACACATAACCATTTTTCAATG
Organism: Hylyphantes graminicola; assembly: GCA_023701765.1. Taxonomy (NCBI): domain Eukaryota; kingdom Metazoa; phylum Arthropoda; class Arachnida; order Araneae; family Linyphiidae; genus Hylyphantes; species Hylyphantes graminicola. The sequence goes on along the minus strand of CM043112.1, from coordinate 4,873,657 downwards.
AGAACTAAGATTAAAGTTATAATCGTGAAAAGCTAAAAACGCAATTCAACACTGTCACAAGTCAAATTTTAAACTAAATTATGCCAAACATTGAACTGTGCTTTAAAAAAATCTGTGAATAGCGACATGGAGAAGCAACAAAATTTTTCCTTACTTTGTTACTGCTAAAAGTAACAAAGTTACTTTCTGAAAAATCTAACTGTTACTCAGCATTACCCAAAAAAGTAACTGTTACAAGTAACACATTATTCTAATTCCTGAAGCATACCAATGGAAACAATATTTGCTTTTGTAAAGTAGTCTCAATTGAAGTTACTATTGCACTTTTCCAGACTAAGTAACACTATGTTACTCAAAGACATCACATGGACAACTTGGAACATCTCCCAATGACCAGGAAACTTTAAATGAATTAAGCTTTTTGCCCAAAAAAGGGCAATTTTAATTGCTTAAAAGGTCGACATGCAAAAGGGTCCAAGTCATTGATGAGCATACTGCAGTTTACCCTTTTATAGCAGATTCATTCAATGAGAAACTGCATTTGATTTATAGAATTTTTCTATAAATTACCATGACAATTAGTCGGTAGTCTTTTTTAATTGGGATAGTCTTGGGAATTATACAAATTATTTTAGTTTTTTAAATTGAAACAGTTATAAAAATACTTAATTCAGTTAGATATTAACTTGCCGAGGAATAGATATACCCTCTATTTCTTTCAGATCTAGTAATGCACATATTAAAATAAAATCTTAATTTAGGGTAAGGTGGGGTAAGTGGGCCATTGGGGCAAGTGGGCCACCCCCCCCCCCCCTGGCATTTCCCAAATTAGGGACGTAAAAAAAATCTGATACAATATTTTTACGTATTTACCCCAATAGATGCAGGAAACATTATGGCATCATTTTCATTTAAGTATGTAACAAGGTACAGTACTTTTTGTTAAAATTTTTTAAATTGCATCTTTTCGTAATTCACGCCATCATACTATTTTGTTATTTATTTCCAAACGGTTCATGATACAAAACAAAATGCTATATATTTTGAAAGTGTATAAAACATAGTATCTTTTTGTAGTGTCATGTACATGTGATGTTGATAAGGTTAAAAGAAAATTGGGGTGGCCCAGTTGCCCCGCGTTTGGGGTAAGTGGGCCACCACAATGGCGGGGTAAGTGGGCCAAGGGTGGCCCACTTACCCCAACTCTTTAATATACTTAAAAAAAGTCATATTCACTGATTCATAGGGTTAGTCATATTCACTAATCATAGTTCTATTCACTGACATAGGCCAGTTTAAAATCTATAGCCTTAACATTTTTTTTACACTACATGCAAAAATGACAATGAAAATTAACGTATTTTTTCTTGTAGTAAGCTTGCATGCCAGAAAAAGTTGCTATGGGAGAACTATTAAAGATACATCATTACTTTTTTTTTCAAACACTCAAAAAATCATGTAGATTAATCCACTTGCCAAACCATATCTCTACCAGTTATGTGTAAAAATATATTAGGGGGGTGGCCCACCTACCCCACCTTGCGGGGTAAGTGGGCCACTCGGATGACCAAAAAGAAACATATTTTTTAAATTTATTTTTTGCCAATTTGTGTTAAGGTTGTCATGGGTACAGTAATAACATACGAGAGAATGGACTACACAAAAAAATAAGTTGTTAGGACGATTACATCCAGTGGTATGAGGGTCTAAAGTCGAATTATGTCAAAAAGGTGGCCCACTTACCCCACCTTACCCTAATAATTTTTATTTAATTGCTCAAAGTACAGAGGAACCATTTATAAAAATTTATAAGATAAATATAATTGTAAAATATGTGTTAAATTAAATTTTCAGTTTAACATTTTAAATTTCATGCAGTGACAGCACGATTACACTTTAGCCAATTTGCTTATACCCGAGGGTTAAGTTACATAGAGATAATATACCAGCAGGTCATTGGAGAAACTTTCTGAAAATGTTAATTCTCTCTCGGAAAAGAGAAAATTAAACTGAGTTTTGCTACAAAAACTTAAAAATTTACAGTATCTAAAGCTATGGGTTGTAGTAACAACTATCTTAACTATTCATAGACATGGTCAAATAAAATCAGTATACTTTTCTTAGTGCAACACAAAATTAACAAAAGCCCAAAACTAAAACTAGTTTTAAAAGAAACTTGAGTATTAAAATAACAATTTAATTTTGAACACATGTTCATAATACATTTATTTTATTAAACATTTAAAAATAGGCCAGCAGGCTGTGGCTCAATTTAGAAAAATAAAAGGCAATCGATACTTAATAAACAATTCTTTTATAAAACAAACTTTTACAAACAATTTTTAAGACTTTCCTGTTACAGTTAAGGATGTTCAATGGGAACTCGAAAAATTTGGAAATATTTAGTCGCATGTTAACACTGAAGCATGGAAGCAATGTTTTTTTTATAAGAACACTAACTTGCCAGGGTAAAATATGTCCTAATAATAATCCAATTCAAACCATACGAATAAGGCTGAACAATCAGACTCAATTATAAAAACAGCTTTTACTATAATAAATACTTAAATATTTTAAATGCTGTAACAAGCACAAGCAAATTATTTAAGTTTAATATCTAGTCATAAATAACCTATAATACGACTCTACACTTAATTCTATCAAAATACTTACAGGTTCTCTTAGTGTGCATACCAGACTCCTGTAAGTAAGCACCTTAAATTGGTTCCAGGAACTAGTTGCATATCCACCATAGCTACTTTCTAAAGCATTTTCCTGCAAGATAAAATTAATGTTTACAATGTTTGTTTTAAGGTGTTTTTTGCCATTTAAATGAGTAATTTTTAAAAGGTTTTACCAGCAAGGGTTATTATATAGTTACAATGTACTAAAATTTAATTATGTGGACTTCTTGAATTGAATAAAATGCATCGAGTATTTTATAAATCCATAAATGTTTTTTAATCCAATGTAATGGCAAAATTGTATATATGTAAATCGAATAAATCTGAAACACAATAGCAAATGACTTACAAACACAAAATACTATTAAACAATACATTGCAATCTAGTATACAAACTATTTTTTAAATAAATTTAAATATAAGATAAAAAAATAACTTTCATAACAGAATAAGGACCAAATAAAACAGTAACGCAAGGTATATCTGCAATTAGGCATATTGCCATCAAGTGAAAAGTAGAAAAAGCTCTCAATTGAAAAAAAATATATTCTGCCAAATGCAATATTTATGAAGTAGGAACTTTTATAGTAGTTCATTTATACAAACATTAAAAGTCCACAAAAACAAAGATCTTCTTCCGCTTTTAGGATTTACTTCAGAACACTTTAAGCAGGATACAAATTTAAAAATTATAATAGGATTACAAAAATTAGTATGAAGGCATATTAATTGAAAATTTTTAGATATTTTCTGGTTCAGTTTGTTTTTAGTTTTGAAGCAAGATGAGACCATATGAAAACTCAGCACAACAGATAACCTTACACTGTAGCGATTAGATAAGGACAATTCTAAACCACTCAAGTGAATACAATAAAGACTAGAAATTAGAAGAAAAAAAATGACTTAATTATTACTTGTATACCTTACAAGAAAACTTCAATAACTTTAAAACCCAAAAGTTCGATTTCCTCTTTATGCACGAGCATTTCTTAAAAAAATATTAGTATGACATCCGACAGGTACTGAGAACTCAAAAAATTGCAGACCTCAAAATTTGTATAATACTACAGTACTTAATACTTGTACTAAAACATTCCATGGCAGCTATCCTTTGGGTAATTTATTGAGATTATCCTTTGTGTATAATATTGATTTTATTGAAAACCTTTGCATGACGTCCGACAGAAGAACTAAGAACTTGTTCACCAAATCTGAAGTACGTAGCTCTATTAGTGAAAGCAACAGTGGTTACAGACGTACCAAAAATTTTTAAGCCATATTTCGGAATCGGGTTATGTTAGTTTGAATTGTTGTTGCACTAGATCTACACAAGGGCTATTGCAATGGTCATCATAACTTATAACCACAGCCAAGTGACAAACTAACACATTAGTAGGCACCCAAAGCAACAGTTAAGGACCACATCACAAGCAGCCTGGACCCAAACCTGGGACCTTGTGCGTGCAAGGCAACACTTTACCCGACTGGGCACCCTAGCCCAAACATTTCGGAATTAGCACCCGCTAAAAAGTGTAGAAAAACAAAAGCGGGCCATTCCATGTCAAATCATCCAGGGGTCGACACCCAAGGTTGGCCGATTTTAATGAAATTTGGTGTGTTTGTTCTTAAAGTAGATATAAGAACATTTGCCAATTTTTTTTTGATTCCATCAAATACTTCTAAAATTACGGCTGTTCAAAGTTTTGCCAAGAAAGTTAACAGTCACAAAAAATGCTTAGTCGACAAGCACGCTTTCTTCAGCAATTTTGGCTATAGAACGGTTATTTTTGAAGTTAGAATGTTACTGTTTTTTGCAAATTGCTCAGAATGAAGTGATGAATTGAAATGTGTGTTTGTATTTGGAATTAAGTGCCAGGATTATACTTAAAAATATCTTTAAAATTCAAAAACGTTCTTTTAAAGATTTGACATGTACTTAGAAAGTGCTTAATAGCTCCCTGTTACGGACCAAGGAGCCCTAAGCCCATTGCACCATTAAAAAGTAGATAAAAAATACTTCTAAAAACTGTAATAAAATTAGTGGGCTTTTGAGTTTTTATTTCTTTGTGAGAGTCTTTAAAAATTCAAAATTTCAAGCGCATCTTCACTTCAGGTGCCACAAAATGTACAAGAATTGTAATGTATAATCTCACAGAGAGAACTTTTTAAAAATGTTTTCAAATTCTAATTACAATATGAAACCTATTTTGTATTGTTCAATTTCTATGACCCCCCCCCCCCCCCTTCCAAATAAATGAAACTATCATTACGCATTTACTATCATAAATATTCATATAAGAATTGTGGTCGATAATCATATATGTAATGCTTAAAAATTAGGATATTAAAATTAATTTAATATTATAGCAATAGTTAATAATTAATTTTTTTAAAAATCAAAGAGGCAGGAATGAGGAGGTATGAACAATTTCTGACTCCAGTCTTTTATGTTGAGACAATAACAACTCCTGCATTTTGGTAGTGTTTAGTCTGATCTTGTTATTGAATACATGTAGAACCCCTGTGCTCTACGTCTCCTGTGTTTCCTTGTTTTTGATAGCGCATAACCTAGTACTTCATTTTGTTCGACAAGTAATGTCAAGTTAACATTTTTGAAACGTAGGTAGATTAATAATTAAGATTGATCTAATATTTTATTATTTTACTAAATTTTACTATGGAAGCATCATATTTAAGTACAGAGATGATTCAGAAAATGTATGCAAGGTAGGAACATTGTTATAATCTTCTTGTTCTGATAAACATTTTGATTTAACAGCAAAAAGTTAATTATTCATTATTAAAGAAATTTAGATGGCAACCAACAGGAAGTATTAGCTTGGAGAACTTGAACAGGTTACCATGAATGTGGCAAAGAATAAACCATTTGTTCACATCACTTATATATTTATTTTACTCGTTTAAAGTGATCAAATGTCATGCTATGATCCATATAAAAAACACTTCAAGCCTGAAGCCAACAAAAAAAAACCTTAAAAAAATTACTCTGCAAAAAGCAAAATATTTTAAACAGAGAAACAATATAAATATATTCCCAGGACACCTTTTGTGTAGTAACCGTCAAAAAGTTTTATTAAAACATAATGACGTAAAGGTGGATGAAAAAAATTCAGAAAGTGATGACAATTAAAATTTAGAAAAAAAAATTGAAATGGAAATGGCTTCAAGATTACCAGGAAAGAAAAGATGGAACAAATCATTGGTTGGAATAAAATGTATCCCTAATAAAGCTGCAATCACTTTCATCTCTTTAAAAAAAAAGAGATGTGTGCCAAAAAAAAAGCTAAATCAGGCTGAATCGCAAATTAAAAGAAAATTATCAAATGTTTTTAATGTTGAGGAAACCCCAAAAAAAGATGACTTTGAGAACAAAAGTAAATCAAAACTTGAAGAAAGAAAATGTGATGATATAGATGAATTGGTTGATCTAATGAAAATTAAATTGGATACCAATGCAAAAGAGAAAATATACTAGTTCTGACAATTGCAATGCAATCATGGTCAAGAAAAAAAAGTTGCCCGCTTGATCTTATTCAATACTTATGAACTAACTTTCATGGTAACAACCATTTAGAAGGATATTGTAAAGAAACAATGTTTATTCTTATCTTTGTTACGCCAATCCACCTTAATAATTACAAATCATATGAAAGCCTGAATTTAACAAAGTATGTTTTTTTTACATTACTTGTATATAAATACCATTCAATAAGATCAATGCTTATAAAAAAATAAATTGAATAATGTTAATTTGAATTATGGGGGCTTGGCGTGTGATTTACATGTTTTGCTTTAAAAAGTTTAATTTGATGATCTAAAAACATTTAAAACTCCAAAGCCAACTAGTTTTATTGCAGTTCCTAGTGGTATTTTTATCTAGATTTTATTACTCAATTTCTAGGTATTAAATATGATTATCTACCTAGCTTTTATTTGAATATTTTACTATTGATAGTAAATTTATAATGATAGTTTCATTTGGAAAAGGGGGGGGGGGTAGAAATTGTACCATACAAAATAGGTTTCATATTGTAATTAGAATTTAAAAACATTTTTAAAAAGTTCTCTCCGAGATTATACATTACAATTCTTATACATTTTGTGGCACCTGAAGTGAAGATGCGCTTGAAATTTTGAATTTTTTTAAAAAGACTCTCACATAGAAATACAAACTCAAAAGCCCACTAATTTTATTACAGTTTTTAAAAGTACTTTTTATCTACTTTTTAATGGTGCAATGGGCTTAGGGCTCCTTGGTCCGTAACGGAGAGCTATTAAGCACTTTCTAAGTACATGTCAAAATCTTTAAAAAAGAACGTTTTTGAACTTTAAAGATATTTTTAAGTATAATCCTGGCACTTAATTCCAAATACAAACACACATTTCAATTCATCACTTCATTCTGAGCAATTTGCAAAAAACAGTAACATTCTAACTTCAAAAATAACCGTTCTATAGCCAAAATTGCTGAAGAAAGCGTGCTTGTCGACTAAGCATTTTTTGTGACTGTTAACTTTCTTCGCAAAACTTTGAACAGCCGTAATTTTAAAAGTATTTGATGGAATCCAAAAAAAATTGGCAAATGTTCTTATATCTACCTTAAGAACAAACACACCAAATTTCATTAAAATAGGCCAACCTTGGGTGTCAAATTGTATTTTGGCTGGATGATTTGACGTGGAATGACCCAAGCCCTACTTTGAAATTTTAGACCTTACCACAATACTTTCATAGAATATCACTGTACACAAAAAAGTAACCTATCTGACAAATATGACTTTTAGTTATAAGTGTTAAAATTACAAAATCTAAAACCCTGTGAACAAAGCAAATCAAGTCAGTTGGTAGAATAGTTGGGATGCAGTTAGAGGATCTTTAAATTTTCTATAATGAAATGTAACTGGAAAATTAAACTTCGGATGATTTTTTGAAAAACTAATTTTTTAACAATCGATCACTTTTCTGCATATTGTGTTATACAGTAGAGTTCCGCTTAACCGAAAGGTATGGGACTACAATTGAGCAGCAAAAACAAAAATTACTGCACATTTTGAGATATAAATCCAACTTTGCAAGTACTTATTTATTTAGTGTGTACTTATTTACGAGTATACATTTCATATCTTAGGATAAAAAAATTCCCGAGCCTTTCGTTTAAGCCGAATTTTGGACTACTGTATTAGGCTATCAAAATCAAAATGGCATTACCTTGAATATAGATGGCTTCTTGTCTACTTTATCCTGAAGCAGACACAAGGTGGACGCCTGCAGGCCAACTTCTTGGCCGACCGAGAAAATGGAGGAATCGTCGGCCAGCGACATATCAGCCTCCATGTCTCCCATGCAGTCAACTGCGGTCTTCAGTCTCCCGATCCAGTCGCCATGCTCACCAATTGCAACTTCAGTGGCTGAAAAAAATGACTCGTAAGACAAAATCCATTATAGGTGTGGGACAAATGCAATTATTCAACCCTCTAATGCATACTGTTGCCATATGGCAACAAGTAACATAATCCACTTTATTCTATTAAAGTAGAGCTCCCTCTGTTTTTCATCTATTGCATTCGATTTCGAAGTTTCAGTTACTAATAACACTCATAGATGACAGTAGTAAAAGTGTATTCAAAATTAACGAGTGAAGTTATATACTGTTGTGAAATTACGTCTTTTTGGCGGTATTCAAGGTATAATAATAGTACTAAATACAAATAAATTGTTTGGAAAAAATAATTATAGTTCAAGAGGGTTATTTTAAAATATATTTAGTAGTTTTCTAGTCATTCTTATCAAATGGAATTTTGTAGTACGACTAGAAAACTACGAAATATATTTTAAAATCCCCCTATATTTTTCTCATAATGTACGAGTATTGAAGAAAAAAAAATTTTTTTTTAATGAAAAAAACAATGCATTACAGGGTTGAGGGTTGAAAAAGGCGACGAGCAAATCTTGAAATTACGAATCGCCAACAATAAAATCTAAAATTTAAATAAATCTGAGAAAACAAGATATTCAGAGTACACATAAGGAGTAGGAGTCCTGAGCCCATAGATAAAATGAACTATTCAAAAGTTTAAATTAAACACAATGCAAACCAGTTTTTTTACTCTGAAATAATTTTGAAGGAAAGAGTAAATAACACAAATGAAATTTATACACCATAAGGTTCTTAGATTTGGGTTTGCATAAACTACAAGTAATTAAAGGTTACATGCAGATTAAATGCATTTGTCTGTATGTAAATAGCTTGATAGTTAACAAGTTATTTTATATTTTTGTTTAATGTAATTCTGTAGGAGGCAGCGAGAATAATTTTTAATTTAGGACAATATGCCTATTGGCATTGCAATTCAGAACCAGTAAAGTAACAACGATACACCCAAAGCAATTTGTCAACAATGTACATAGAATATTTAATGCACACTCCCTTTACACTGGATTATTATTCCCAATATTTGGTAGAACAGAGCATTTATAGAGCAGCACAGTTTACTGGTATTGGCAGTTATTTTTCCAATGCCAGGATCTGAACCTGGGACCTTTTGCATGCAAGGCAAGCACCTTACTGACTGGGCAATCTATGCAAGAGGAAACAAATAACCTTCTAATTTAGGACTTCCTAGGGCGGTTTCTACCAGAGAATACATAATTTACTGAAAATCTATGTTGAATTTTGTACAATTGGAAGAACCTTTAAAGATAACTTAACACATACAAGAGTGAAGATTTAAATTTTAAGACAAAAAAGTTACAAAATCATGCCATTAAAATTTTGTAATTTAACTAACTTCATCTAATTAATATTTTAAATCTATCGCAAATAGTCGCATGCAATCATCGATAGATTACATTACGGCATTCCTTGTACATATGAACTAAAATTGGATTCTATCAAAAACTATTTTACTTAATTAGTTTTCAAAACTATAAGTGTTCAGGTATCATTTGTGCATCACATTCATTGGGCTGCGTTTACAAAATAAAACATGGGGGGGGGGGGGGGAACTAACTTATTTTATTTTTATATTAAATACAAGGATTTCTTAAATATTTTAAAAACTGTACAAATAATTTTGAAAAAAGTTTTAAATATTTTTAATGTAGGTGTTTTTTTATCATCCTTTCCTTTAACAAGGTTTGACAATTATAGAAAGGCACAGTTCAATTTAAAAAAGTATTATTTAGGTTACAAAATTTTAATTTTGTAATAAAAATAAACCAAAATAAACCAACAAAGAAATAAAAATAAACCAAACATGACAAACTTCATAAAAGAACTATCATATACCAAGGTTATAACAGTATTCTGAATTGAAATTCTTACCAAAGTCTGTTGGATTGTGGTACTGTGGGCAAGAGAGTCCTTGCTGAGCTAAGAAAGGGATTAAGTCCTTGGTGGACCCCCTGTAGATACATTGTCCTTCAGCCAACATGTATAACTGAAACAATAAGTTACATTGAAAAGTTTTAGACTATAATGCAAACAATAAAAAGATTATAACTCTTGTTTACCTGTAGTTTGTAGGTTCAAGTTAAACAATATAATTTTTTAATTAATATCTACATCACTAGCAAGCCATTCGATTCAGAATACATAGTCAATTTTAAACAATAAAGTGAGGCATAAATTCTGTTAAAACAAAAATTATTTGCTTGCTCAAACAATTAACCCTTTCAGTCCCAATGACAATTTGGCATCATCATTTTATAAATTTTTCTTTCTGGTTGTCTATAGCCCTTTTGGATATCAAACACATCATTCGATTCTACAAACTTTTTCTCATAGAATTTTTTTATTAAATCCAATAGATGTCAGCCCTATTTTTTTTTAAAATCAGAAACATGATGCCAAATGGCATCACTGGAACTGAAAGGGCTAAAAGTCATTTTACTCCATAGACAATTGGTCTTTTAAAAAACATTTTATGAAGTTAAATACCACTCCTATCAATTATTCAAGAACATCGTTAAGAACAGAGAATAAACAGATTGCTAATATAAGTGAAAGTAGCTAAATATGCCATCTTTTAACAATATTTTTCTTAAATCAGATGTGTACTATGAACATTGAGAAGACATTAACCCGATCGGAAAGTCAATTTAAAATAGAATATAAAAGTTTTTGCTGAAGAATTAGAAGATAAAACATAAAAATTTTAATATCTTTGATAATACATAATCAAGCCTTAAGTTAGCTTTAGATTATGCCATGAAAGTCACGTAATAGTTCTGCATATTGAAATTGTAAGCCAACTCTATTAATAAAAGCTAAAGGCATATGTTAGTATTCAGGTCTAAAAAGTTAAATTATGGGGATATCCATTAATTATGCGATACAGTTTTGAAATTTTTTTAGCCCTTTGGAGATTTCACGATATCCGGCACTAACTTTCATAATGTTAATTCAATAATTGAGAAATTTTGCACTTTAAAGTTGTGCCTAAAATACTTAAACAAAATTTGATGTTACCATAAAAATACGATTATTACACTAGGGTCAACTTATTCTTAAAGTAAAACCTAGCACATGGTGTAAGACAATAAATGGAATACCCTATCAAATATTTCAAATATCCTGGCACTAGGCTGGTGGATAGTGCACACGACAGTTCGGCCCTCCTGAGCTATTGATTTCAGAAGTTGGATGCACTGGAGGCATGAAGAGCTGTCAAGACCGCTGAAACAGGAATTGTTATTTCATAAGTACCTTTTGGTTTCTCATTTGCTATACAGGATTACATAATACAGGGTATCCATAAAAGAATGTCCGAGTTTAAAATTGTAATGGTATCAGCTGTAATCGCTCGACAGTTGTGGTTAAAGGTGACGAATAAAGAATAACTCTAACAGTTTCAGTTAAGCGCATACGCTTGAACTGCTAAATCGTTTCCACAGTTGCAGTGTCAACTATTCGTTACTTCGGACTTGCTGAAGACAGTATGGGAAGAATTGCATTGGATGTCTGCTGTATCACTAAAGGCGCACATATCAAGCACTTACAAGAAAATCTAGAAGAGTATTCCTTCAATTCTATGCATGGGTTATTATATTTAGCATAAAAAACTTGTAAAATTAAAATTCGGACATTCTCTTACGGACACCCTGTATAATGCTCTAGACTGGGAATTTGTAATAGTAGCCAGTGGCTACCAGAGTGAAAAAAATGGTAGCCACATTTCGATTTTTAGTAGCCAGTTTTAAATTTCAGTATATACGACAAAAAGAAAGTGCGATTTTCCACAAAAGGAAATTTTATTGATGACATTTTTGATATGATAAGATTGACAGTAAAAAAAGTATCATACAAAATATGTAGTATTATATGATTGGCCATTATTGTTAGGAGAAAATTATTTTATGTACAATCAGTTCAACTACTATTAGTTTCGGAGAATTCTTGACGTCGCCCACGACCGTTCATGAAATTTTCTCATATCAAAATATACGGAGGAGGATGGAAAATTTCACCGATGAGCAACAACTGTCATCAAGTCTTTCTTCCCGACAGAATCGAATCGGAGCGGAGCGTTTTATTATTTTAGAAATGTAGCTTCAGTATTAATTATTTGTTGAACAAAAAGGAAAAATCATGATCGCCACATTTGGCGACTGGGGTTCGATTTTTAGGTAGCCACTTTCGATTTAATAGTCTCCAGTTGGCGACTGGCAACCGCTAATCTAGAGCTTTAACCCTGTATATTATTTTTCAAAACATTTCTATCTGAATTTCATTTAACTTCAGTTATCTATAAAGTTAATTCCTCTTTTAACATCCTTCATTCATCTTAAACCCTATCCCCTGTATTAAAATCCTTGTTAAGGATATTTGTGTGTGCTTCATAAGGAAATGTTTGTAACAATTTCAATTCTACTTATTAAAACATTTTCCATCAGATTACAAGGAATTAAAACTACTGTAGCAGTTAGGAAACAAATCCCAGAAAACACTTAATGGTAGCATTCCCAATGCAAAGCCCTTCATCCTTGAAATGCTTAAATACATAGAAATAATCACAACAATGTCTGATAATTTCAAATAAAGATATACACAAGTTCAAAATATGCAGAAGGAAAGGTACAGATGCACTAATTTTTAATATGGTATTGACAGTAATTCAAATATATTTCATAATTGTAAACCGTATTGATTGAATCGTATTTTTAGACTATTTTTAAAAAATGCAAATATTAGATATGTGTAGGATTTATGAATGGGAAAAAAAAGAATTACAAAAATATAGTGACCTAAGCGACTAGTTTTAGCCAAGTGACTTTTAGTGACTAAAGGAAAAATAGGAGACTTAGTGAGAAAAGCGACTCTGAAATCCCTGATTTTCTCCTTCTATGGCCAATTTCTTTAAGCTTAAGTAAACTTAAAATTTTACAACTTTTCGCATCATTTGGCAAGTAGAATAAGATTTAAATAATGAAAGCCAAATTTTTAAAAATTCAAGGTTCAAAATTCAATGAAGATTTCTAGCAGTATAACAGAAGACCTATTGTCAATTTAAGAGAGAATGTTTGTAAAATTATTAATGTGTTGCTGTTATAAACATTGAAGGTTGTTGTATTAACCATTATAAATACTGGCTTTAAATAAGTCTCGAAAAGGATAGCTATTAATGCAAACAGCCTGAAAAAAAGTGGACCAAAACAGCTCTAATTTTAAAATAAACTACAGTTCAACTTTGTTAACATGAACTCTTAACACAAAATTCCGCTCAAGATTAAATGAAAGTATTTTCCTGGCCATAAAGCTTTAATCTAATGCTAAAAATCTCTCGACACCAAATTCTGAGTAACCTGAACAAAAAAAATTTAAAATTTGGATTTAGTACTTCAAAAAACAAATTGAACAAAACATTTTTTAAAAAAAAAAGCAGGAAATTAACAATACAAGAAAAAATTGTCTTTCACTTCAGACAAAATCACGACACTTCCCGTAATTCGCTAGTTTAAATTCAATTGCTGTTTTTATTTGGTGTTCCTTAAAAAAATTCAGTTTCTAGAGTGTACAACTATGAGTGAACTTTAATAGTTAACTTACTAATTGAAGAGCTCAAGTTCAAAACAAGTTAAATCACTTTTTTGCTTATGCCATTTTCGCTCTAAAATAACCAGTATATGATAGAGCAAAAGGTCAGTTACTTTAGGGCAAAAATGGCATAAGCAAGAAAGTTACAAGACTAATAAAATTTAGATTTTTTTTTAAAAACTATTTCAAAAACATTGGTTCACTATAAAAAAAAATTCCAAAGTTAATATGAAATTCGGTTAACACGAAATCTTACAAGGTTCCCTTCGAGTTCGAGTTGACGAGGTTCAACTGTAATAAATTAAATTAAAGTTAATAGTGTAAAAAAAGGCAAATTTTCTTGTTTAAGTTTGTAAAATAAATCCAAAGCAATTCTAGATTGACTTGTAGAATAGAAAATCCTTCTTATATAGTTACCTTGTAGGTTCATCTAGAAATATAAGTGGCGGGTTGCTGACAAGCTCCTGGGCGATACAAAGCCTCTTCCTCTGACCACCGGAAAGTTGGCATGCTTTGTTGTTTTGGCGCTCGGATAAACCAAGAGATTCCATGCACATATCCACCTAGAAAATTGGGTAAAAATATTTATTGAAGAGTTAAAGAAATAAGTCAAACAATTATGTTCTGCTGTTAGTTACTTAATCTACAATAAATGTAATATATATTCTCATTTAATAGTCTTAGAGAAAAATTCCAATGACACACAGTAGAAACTCAATTATCCACCTTTTTTAACAAACTATTCTTAAGAGGGTATAGGACAATCTTAAAAAAATATTATCTTAAAAATAACAAATATTTTGTAATAATTGAAAACAAATATTTCATTTATGTCTGCAGTAGAACATATGAAGCTTTGTATCATGACATCTATGTTGGCCAACCACGTTTATAATTTTTGCTTCCTCGTAATATTTGATAGGAATAACATTATCGAATCCTTAGTTGTTCGGGCAGTTTGGAGAGCTTCAGTAAGGAAAGGGATAAACTTTGAAGCTGTTTTTCTCCTTGATTGTGTTTGATGATTTTTTGACTTTAAATTGAAAAAACTCAAAATCTACTGCCTATAGAGTGTTATATGCTTGAAAAATATGTGGAAAATTTCATCTTGAATTTGTCTTTAGGAATTAATTGTAAATAATTTTTATATTTATTATTTTTTATAAAAAAGTGAACCTATGAAATTAAAAAAAAATTCAATATTTAAAAAATAAACCTATGGCAAATAACAAAAATCGGTAAAGACAGTTTGTTAAATACATTTTCGTGTTTATAAAAATGCTAAATTTTTGTTTGTCAATTTATAATTTTTTTTTGACTTGTAACAAAAATAAGAATCGCTTTTTGACACATTTTATTTTTAAAAAAATGATTATTTAAAACTTTTGACTATCTAAAAGTGTAAGTTTATTTAGTATACACACATATGGAAAAGAATTATATTGATATCAGCAATATTAAAAAAAAGTTAAGTGTCCCATACCCCCTTAAGTCTAGATCAAAAATTTATCCAACAAGGTCAATCTCTGTTGTTCACACAAGAAACTTACAATTTTTAATGTGAGGAATCATTAACTTTGAGGAATAATTAAGATATGATCATTAACCCGATAGAAATAGGAGTCCTGCCATCCTTGATTTTGATAAAATATCAAGCACATTACAGATGCAATAATCATGACTAGAGGATCCAATAGTTTTGGCTACGTCATAGATTACAAAAAATAAGACATTCTACATTTTAAATGTTATTTAAAGTCCCTTTAAATCTGACCATGTAAGATTCTATTCAAGCATAAAACTAGCCAATTAAAATTTAATCACTAAAGTCAGCATTTTAAAACCGAGTATCCTTATTTTGTAATATATAGTCTGCAAGATAATATAAATTTATTTTACGGCAAGAACCTACTTAACATACACCTCTTAGCACAATTCCAAAATATACAAGACAAATAATTTATATTGTCAATAAACATACAATCGTTGCATAATAAGTATACATTTATTAAGATAAGAAATCATGACAATTTGTGAAAAAAATATATTTTAAAATTGTAAATTGGAATTTAAAACAAAGGGTCCAATCCTAGTTTAGCATACCCATTGCTAAGTTGACAATCAATTTTAACCTTCAAATTTTATAACCGACTACCACCGACCTCGGAATTCGGAACACCGAATTTCGGAAATTGCAGAAACGAAGAAAGTTTGACAGAGAACCAAACGTCACAAGTGTTAAGAAAAAAATTTGATTCATCCATGTACCCTCCCTCACAATTTAACATCCTGCACAATCTTTCGCTTTATATCTACATCTCAATAAACAAACGGTTTGGAATTTTAGTGTACAACCACTAGATTTCGTTATATTTTCAATTTGTTTAAAAATTATCAAACTAATCAAACCAACTTCGAAGACGAATTCTGCGCGGCGCCATGTTTTGTTTTTAAATTTGAATTCATTCAATACATTGCTGCCAGATGTAAAAAGTGGAAAGATTTGCATACACGGAGGGACTAAGTCCGCGGGACTTATTGGCGAATTCATATCACGTGTGAATAGAGCACAGATCGAAGGAAAAACATGAAGTAATTCAGTCATCTAAAACAACCCAATTGGTGGTTCCAGATGACGTTTGAACTCTTATTCTAACGATCCACG
Organism: Hylyphantes graminicola; assembly: GCA_023701765.1. NCBI lineage: Eukaryota > Metazoa > Arthropoda > Arachnida > Araneae > Linyphiidae > Hylyphantes > Hylyphantes graminicola. The sequence goes on along the minus strand of CM043112.1, from coordinate 4,857,252 downwards.
ATTTCATTGGCTGTATCGGTTTCACTCTCGATGCGCATTGCGCAATCGTTTCGTCTGCTGTGTTCCATTTAAGAGTTCTTACAGCTACAACCTAATATTCCTGCTATACTTAACTTCAATTATGCAAGCATTACTAAAATGTCAACGTTGAAAAACTTCGGTTTTGATAATCGGTGTTATGCGGAGAAATTAAGCCAAATTGTGGGACTGCAATTTAATGCACGAGCAGAGTATTCTACTGGGGAAAAAATGCTCATGACATTAGTTTTACTAAGATAAGAAAATATATTGTATTTTCCAAAACTATTTCCAGGAGGACCTAGAATGAAAACACCGCTAGAACTGTTGTCAATCAAGATGTGAAGCCTGTATCTTAGGGTGGGCCGAAAAATAATATTTTATTTCGAGATGTTTCGAGTAGCTATAGTGCGGAAAAGTTGCCATTGGTAAAAACGTGAAAAATGTACTAATTATAATTTTTTATACACTTATCTTCCGTTCGCGCAATACCATCAAAGTTGGCCAAAAATTGTCAAAAATCGTAATTTTTTAAGCACGATAGATGTTTCTAAGTCATGTTTTTAAGTTCTATTTTAAGCATGTCTTAAATTTGTATGATTAAAATGTAGTAAACTGTATAACTTCGAAACTTTGCAAAAACGGAAGATTTGGCACAAATGTACAATTATATGTATTGATTTTACATACTTTTAGTTAATCGATGATATGAGAACGCAATTAAAACATCTATCGTGTTTAAAATAAAAATATGGTTTGACAATTTTTTGCCAACTGTGATGGCCTTGCGCTAATGGAAGATAAATGAAAAAAATGGATTTTTTTCATGTCCCTATACCAATGGAAACTTTTCCGCACTGTAGCGATTCGAAATAAAAAGTATTTTTCTGCCCAACCTTATGTATCTTATTTTTGACACTTCTTTAAACCAATCTGGATCGTTTTAGTTAACAATTATGCCTTTAAAATTACTAATACGACTTTACTCTAACTTGTCTATTTACTATGCGAGCCTCGAAGACTTTATTCCCCATCCCCTCGCTTGGTTTTCTAGGAAACGGGAGGGGGGGGGGAGCATCGCTTTTCTAGATGCGTGTCTGAGGTTCTAGGTCAACAATCCAAACAGTTCAAATTCAAGTAGTGTGGGGGTAAAACACGCTCACTCCGTTTCGGAGAAAACCACATGCGGGGATGGGGAGGGAAATGCTGCCGAAGCTCGCATTTTGTCTATACCTCTCCCGACCTTAAGTTTGCAGTATACAAATGTTCTACGAGAAAGAGGGTAAATAGTTCTCATATTTGAGGGCGGGAATTGAATACAAAAAGGTATTTCACATTCAATAAACAAATTTATTTGTTATTTCAAGACATAAATTTATTATTTTTATTAGTTTAGCTTCAGTTAGAGCGTTATTTTAATTATTTTTTTCCTTCGATTTTGACGTAACAGGGTGCATGAATATCAGGGTCAAATTATCAACCAATAGGAGCAGGCGAAGCTTCAGCGCCAGCCGCGTTGTTTACGCAAATTCCTCCGCCTAGTACATTTCTCTGCTGCAAACTTAAGGTCGGTTTTGGTATAGTGACTATCCTTACCGCCTTATTTTTGTCTTTGGCAGACATTGTGGTGGGTATTTTGAGGCAGGCCGCCAAATGTATGGACTCCCGCACTGTGAGGTGTGGCAGCAGATGATCGTCTTGCATGATGTAGCACGACATCTTGCGGTAAACACGCATGTCGCGCTCTGCTCCGTTCACTAGGATGTCGCCTCCCACCTTCTGACGCCTGCGAGAGAGAGAAATCCTTTCGTTCTTTTAATACGCTCCAGTTAGTGGGAGAGGCATTGTTGGGTTTACCGTTATCTTTGTATTGGAAATTCCGTGTTCCAGTTGCCCTGCATTGTGTGGTTCAACTAAAACATAACCGGACCTAACCCTCCGATCATTAAACCAGGCTTTTTTTTTAATATGTTGGGCAGCATTTTTTCGTGCATCATTCTTTGAAATTTTATAATTTAAATTTTTTTATTTATTACGTACATTTTTTATCTGCAAATGTTTTTATCGTATTTAATGTTGATTCTAATTTTTTTTAAATTTTTTTTTGAAAAATTAAATTTAAAGTAAATGCACTAAAAACAACCATTCATATTTGAACATTTACTGGCCGTTCGGAACAACTGAATGACGATTTTACGGATTTTTTTATAAAACGAAGGGAGGGCTGTTTTTTAACCGTTAGGTTTTACATATCGTCACACTCGAGTCACACGAGCTAAATGGCAACAATATTATTAATTTAGAACGACAGTCAAATGACGAGCCGACACCCGGATAAATACCCAACGCATATTATAAAGGCGACATCTTACACGGCATCTGAACTTTGAAGTAATTGAACGTACATTCTTAAACGGTACATGCATTATTCTTTGGAAGTTTTTTGGCTGTACGGGACATTTAAAGGTCGCAGTACTGGGTAACCATATTGTTGTGTTTACCCATCTTGTTGGGAATTCCGTGTTCCAGTTGCCCTGTGATTCAACCAACAAGCAACCGGATTTCATTTAGCGACGATTTTACTGATTTTTTTTTAAGATTGCTGCTTCTTTTAACGGTCAGGTTTTTAATTATCGTCGCACTAGAGCCGCATGATAACTAATGGAGACGGGGTCATAATTGGGAACCACAGCCTGATCTAGGAAAACTCAGACTTCAGGCACAACATTTTGTGGGTCCTTTTGTGGTACGATTGCTGGTAAGGATGCTAGGCCGGCATATATTTTGTCACCATCATTTCATCGGCTTCCATATAACATCGACCAAACCAATCACGTTAGGTCAAGGTCGGAGTCAGTCAAACTGGAAATAAAATTTTGTCTCGGAAAATTTAATAATTTACTGAAAATTTGAAGGTCTACAGCATTTAGAATAGAAACTAATTTAGGAGCCCTAGGCCCTGGCCTCGATAGATCGGGCTCTGGTTAAGTGACGAGCCAATAACAGTACTAGGCACCCAATGCTCAAGGGATATTTCATATGCCACAAAAAGACATGCGTGACAATGATTTTCCTATACCTAAAATCTGTCGATTCAGCCGGGCCCCGAACCCGCGACTATTAGGCAATCACATGCCTCATGGATTTTATGAATATTATGAAATATAAATTTAACTTGAAGTAAATTTCTTTCACTACTTTTGGGTGAAAAAGTACTCTTCACTGTTTTAGAAAGTCTAACTTTTTGCACGAGTCTGATATTAAATTATAATGTCAAAGTGATTTTTTTCACGCAATTATAAAAAATATAACGCACTTCATTGAAAAAAACTTACGTGAATCCCGACAGCACGTTTAGGAGGGTGGATTTTCCGGCTCCTGAAGGTCCCATAATGGCAGTCAACTCCCCCGTGTTGATGTATCCTGAGATCCCCTTCAATATTGGTTTACCTAAAGTTATTGCATACTTGGAATCGTGGTTTGAGAACATTAAAATTTGTCACTACCCTGTTAAAAATTGTGCCGTATTGATGGTTCCTAGTGGCTGCAACGGCTGTGTGGTGAAAGGCTTCAACATATTTTTGGTATTCGAATGAGCCATTTTTCATGCTTTGGAAACCAAAAACCGAGAAATCGTTCAGTCAAATACCGAAAATATCGTGAAACCTTTCACCTCAGCTACTAGGAACCATTATTACGGTGATACCAAGCACAAAATTTTTAACAGTGTATGCTTGCAGATCATAGTGCAAAATCATCAATAGTTCCCAAATATTTCCAACTTAACGTCATGGATATTTTCAAACACCTATTTACATAAACTTGTCAAACTACAGACTCGCCAACTTTCTGGATTTAACTTTTTTAAAAAAAAAATTTTGCCATGTGTATCAATTACCGGATTTTCAAAAAGAGAACATTGAACTCTGGCCTCCCAGAATCCGGAAAATGGTTCGTACCGAGTTAAATTCAGAGAACTGGCAGGTTCAATTGTTGAATTACTCTCGTACTAGAACCTCAGTTGGCATGTCTCAAAATATATCAACTAGTGGAATTATAGCTCTATAAACCAGCTACATTTATCGCAGAAAACAGTTTGTAAAAATATTCAATGCAACCGAAAAAATAAATCTGAATTATAAAACAACAATATTAGTTTTTATTCACAATTCTCCGAATATTTTTTTCCATTGGAATAACAGATTTCAGTTTGGGGACCCGCCTCTATACCCCTTAAGAGGCGCCGGATGGTTCTATCTCGCCCATGTAAAATTGCCTAAATTTGGGAACACTTTTATCAGGAACTATGAGATCATTATGATTTTTTTTGAAAATTACATATAGCTTTTATTTGAAACTGAGGATATATTTCAAAGTATCAAATACTTTTACAGTGATTTTTTTAAATATGCAGTTTAATCTGATTTTTTTTTATACTTTTCAAGTTATAATTTTTTTTGAGCATATATATTTTTGGTAAGAACTGATGTTAAGATTCTACAAAATGCTAGGAAGAAAAAACATTAAACAGAAATCGAGACTTTTGGTCTTTAATTTAAGGTAAAGATAAGCAGAATAAAAAGGAAAAACGGAAAATCGACATTTTTGACTCAAACATCCCTTAAGTGAACTGACCTTTGCTTGTGATGAGCTCGATATTCCTCCACTGGACATTGACAGGGGGTCGGCGGGAGTTGAACCCGGTCCTCTCGGGTGACCTCACACCCAGGGCGTTCTCCATCGCCCCCATGTCAAAGGCGTCCGCCGACGACCACACTTTAGACTTGTCCCCGCCAGGCGGCACTAGCGTCCGGACTGCCCATTTGGGGTGGTTGTATGGAGGAGAGTCGAACTTCTGGATGGACACCAACTCTGCCATGATCGCTACCTGGAACATGGAACTGAGAGTTAGAATGCAGGGGACCGGCTAAGATGGCCGAGAGGTTAAACGTGTCCGCCTCGTAAGCCCAAGATCGCGGGTCCGAGCCCCGGCTGAGTTGGATTTTCTGGATGGGAAAATCTTGGGCACGCATGTCAAATGATTATGTGGCAAGTAAAAAATCCATGGAGGGCTCATTTGTCTCGTGTTCTCACGGCAAAATTAAATATCTGCAAATTTTAGCATCCACAGAGAGCTCAGATTCATGTAATCTGTGCGTAAAAATTGGTAGCGTGAGTCGCTTAGAAGGTGCCACAATAAAAATGGCTCTCAGTTCTGGGGAATGTGCCGAGCCAGCAAAGGCTTGACCACCAATGTTGCAGCCCCATTAGAAAAAAATAATGCGGGGTGGCGCAAATAAAGTGGGAGCGACATGAAGATAACGATAAGATAGAATTGTTGCAAACCCAAAAATGCTATGTGAAGATATTTAATCTATTCAAAATTAAGGCACACAGACACTTGACGAATTATTTGCCGGCAAATAGATAATTGGCATACCATATAAAACAAAAAAGTGTGTGCAAAAGATGCAAAAAAAAAATCCCACAACGATTATTTCGGCCGTTATTTATAATAGAAAATTATAGCTTTTGACTAATTTGACTGATTTCACTCTTTTGTTTTAAGAGTGTATAAGGCGCGTTTACATAGGCCATCGAATCCATGGATTGAACAGCAAACTCAGCACTCCTAGCCAGAACCGGAACTGCAGGGTTCATTGAGGGGTTTCGCAAACCCGCCAATGAAGGATGGTTTGATGTTTCATACCATAGATTTTGCCACAGACTATCATTTGGGTTAGAAATGCGGCTCGACCTCTTTTTCTCCTAAAGGGGATTTTGGGCCTTACAAAATTTGCATAAGGGGCCTTGTTCATATAATACGACCTAAGATTTGAACTCTCCAATATTCCATGAGTAGCTCTAATGTCAGACTTTTTTTTTTATTTCGGCATGAAGGCTTTCAGGCTGCTTCGATAGCTTTTTTTCGCCAAGCATTTCAATGCATTCCCATCTCTGCGCCGGAGCCACTTTAAGGGGTCTAAGGAGTCTTAAAAATGTGCAAAGAAGGAACTACAAAGTATAGTTTGATCTGTCATGTAATTTTTTAACTACTCAATATACAAGTATAATTTTTTTATATGTAATTCTACAAGATTTATTTATTATAAAACAAATTTTAAAATTTATGAAACTTTAGCCAAAATTAAAAAAAATTATATTAAACATAAAGCTATTTTAACACATTGTGATTAGGCTTGCGCGGCAAATTTTGAGGTCAAAATTGAAAAAATGACCAAGAAAATGACTTTATATTGTACAAATATGTACAAACTAGGACTTATACCTAAATTCTCAGCTCAATTTTAATTAGAAATTATTTTAAGAACTTTTTTTCTAAAAAAATTAATAATTTTTTTTAAATTTTGATTTTGAATTCATTTTTAAATAATTTCTAATTAAAATTTAGCTAAGAATTTAGGTATAAGTCCTGGTTTGTACATATTTGTACAATATAAAGTCATTTTCTGGGTCATTTTTTCAATTTTGACCTCAAAATTTGCCGCGCAAGCCTAATCACAATGTGATAAAATAGCTTTATGTTTAATATAATTTTTTTAAGTTTTGGCTAAAGTTTCATAAATTTTAAAATTTGTTTTATAATAAATAAATCTTGTAGAATTACATATAAAAAAATTACACTTGTATATTGTGTAGTCAAAAAATTACATGACAGATCAAACTATACTTTGTAGTTCCTTCTTTGCACATTTTTAAGGCTCCTTAGACCCCTTAATTTGCGCCACCCTTAAATGAACCCTAATCAAGCCTCGCTGGAGCGAGGCAACAAATAAAGCCCCGTGATTGACAAAGACAGAGCGTCATACTTGGAAACTTAGCACCCGCTTTTTAAAAAGGTTTTTACTTTTATAAAATTAGAAGTACATTTTCTTGCGACATTTTGGCGAATAAAACTAAGTTTGCACGATTTTTTTTGTTTTTTTTGCGCTTTATAAGTACATTTTGGATTTCATAAAACGGATACTTTAAGCATTATATAATGAAGGAATTATTTTAACATAAGCGTTATAGTAAAAGATATTTCATATAACATTAAGGTTTGTTTGAAATATCCTCGCACTAAAGCTACACGAGAGCTATTGGCGGCGAGCGTCGTAATTTAGAACCTCAGTCAAGTGATGAACCAAGAGTTGGCATCCGACGCAACTTCAAGGGCGACATCGTACGCAGCGTTGGGACCTTGGAGCATATTGAATATGCACTGGGTATTTATTCAGACTTTTTTGACTTCAATAGGTCAGTTACTTTAGCTACCTTAAATTTTCACCGCTAATACTTGTGCACTGTATCGGAATGGGGGTATGTCTGGCGGGGTGTAATTTGTCACCAGAAAATTATATCTGTCTTACTTGGCGTATGTTTATATGCGGGTCTCTGATCAAGCACACCAAGCCGGAAATACATGTACCAAACAACATTGCTCGAAGCGGCGAACTTTTAGACAATACACAAAAACAATGCATTTTTTGCATACTAAGCATACATCGAATTAAATAAGTGCTAGGTGGAAAAATTCAATGTTATATAACCAAATCAATAAATAAAAAGCCAAAAATATTTTAAAACCGCATAAGGTTCAGTTACCCGGATGAATTAGCCGTTACCTCCACCACATAAATTTTAAAACCAAACCCAAAACATGTCTACTCCTCCGTAAGTCCTTCGTATTATGGCGCATCAGACACGTTTTTATCAGTTTATCCATTGAAGCCAACTTTGGAAAACCCGAGAACATATAGAAACAATCGAACGTTACTAGAAAAAAAAAATAATGACGAAATGAATTGTATATTTTGACGGAAAATGAACAGTTACTGCTGCGTCACATCTGTTGGGAATGACAGCCGGTATTAGTCTTTAAAATGACGATACTTTACGATTTGCTTACTAATTAGAGGGACCGTGCGAGTCCCATATACACTGCTCAAAACAATTAAGGGAATGCATGGTTTAAACCATTTCGCCCCCAATGATTCCATTTGGTATCATAAGCTAGCGATTTTTTCTAACCAAGTTGAACTCGTACTTATTTATTGTTAGATGGAAGAATCGTGTCTTTTGAAGAATTAAATAATGTTTGTTTTAATTAAATGAAAATACGAAAAACATGGAAAAATAAAATTCACCCCCAAAAACTTATGAAATAAATTGACCCTAAATTCTTCACGCTGGCATTCTACGAAGTCTAAAATTTGATTTTACCTTTTTTACAATTAAAATTTTGAAAATTATTTTTATAATTTATTCAAAAGTTACGATTCCATTTTTTTGCCCCTTAAATTTTAGTTAGAAAATTAAGATTTGTTTCCCTGCTTTTTACCATTTCAATCTGGATGGATAAGGATTCTATTTCACAAATTTTAGATTATTATAATAAATAAGTTGGAACAGGTAAACGAAAGTACGCAAAGTGCTTCCCTAATTCTTTTGAGCAGTGTATCTAATGTATTAGTTAGATGTAAGCATATACATAAGCATGGGGACAGTCTTAGTATGCAAGTTCACTTCAATTGAATTTGTGTTCGCTCTTATTTGTTATTACCCGTTACGGCGGATGGCAAGAAAATTTGCCACGCGAAAATGAGGTCCCTGCTTAAGTCAACAAAATAAGAGAAAAGTAAAAACCATAGTCCTGAGCACTTAACTCATCGGAGCAGCAGCCCGTTAGTGTGTCAAGACCTTCCGTGCCCATTTCAGCTTTCGCGACCTAGGGCTCTGGAGTGCTTGGCATATGTTTCGGTAAAGTGGTCAGCCTCACGCAGAACCCCTAGTGTTTAGTTCCCAAGCAGGCTTGGTACTCATTTTACCGACCCACTTACGAGACGAAAGGCCGAGTCAACCTATCCCAATCCGGGGTCTTGTATATTAGGTAAATTAAGTAAATGACTAACTCCGAAAGCTTAAAGGTTAAGTTTTTATTCAGGTTGTTAATTGTATTCACCAAGTCGTCATTAAAATGGCAAGAGTACTAGTTTAGACTTTTGAAAACAATGTGCCTGGTTATAAATTAAGAGCTAGACATTGGCAGTATGAAAACAATATATAGTTACTCGCTAAATAAAAATTTCTAGAAGAAATTTTTTTTACTTAAAAAGATCTCTTCCACAAGACTTCCTGGAAATGAGTTTTATCCTTAAATTATGAAATTCCCTGTTACCTTAATTTTTTAAAAAATAAATCCATCATCAGCGGATATTTCAAAATTTAAAATATATATACTTTACAAAAGTACGTCTAAGAAGTAGAGATTTCTGTAAGTTTAAAAATATTTAACAGTAATCATTACGCAATAATTTAAATAAGAAGCGATAAAATATATAACCTAACATAAAATTTAAATTTCATGAAATTCCCAGTTACGATAAATTTTGTTACTATGAGCGGCTATTTCAAAATAATGATTAAAATATCTATTCAAAATAATGATTAACTTATTTGACAAAACGATGACTAAGACAATCTAAAACCATCCGTTTAAAAATATTAAATAGCTAACCCTGAAATGCCTGAATTTTTATTCATCCCGAAAAAATATATTTGTATCTTTAATACTCATACATTATGGGAAAAATATTAAAAAAATAACTGCATTGGAATAATTTAAATTAAATTTTTTTGCCACATGGCAAAAATCAACTATAAAATTCCAATTTTTATAAGAATGATTAGAAAACTACCAAATACATCTTAAAATAACCCTCTTGAACTATAATTATTTGCAATATAAAAAATGAGAAGCGATTACAGCTGTAACCGAACACAATCTTTCACTTTCATGAAGTACCCAGTTACATTGAATTTCAAAATAATCATTAAAACAAATTATATTCGATAGAATTATATCAAAGTATCCATTTCTAAAATAATTCGCAATAATTTAAATAAGAGAGGCTATTAAAGATTTAACTGAACACAATCCTGCCGGTTGGTTGGTGCTTATAGCCCATAAGCCAGAAATGGCCATACTGAGCAAAACGTATTTAACTATAAAGTCGGCGTTAAAGGGTTATGATTAAGAGCATGGTTTGTACGAAAATAAATAACAAAAATGTATCATACGGTTAAGAAAATATTTATTTATGAAATTTTTTTTAACAAAATATATCTCTTTCAACACAAGACTCCCTAGAAATGAAGTTAATCCTTAAGTTTCATGAAATTCCAAAATACCTAAATTTCTGTTTTAATCTATTTTATTATTAATTATAATTATTAATTTATTATAATAATTAATATAATATTAATCAATTTCAACTAGACAAAAATGTAAAGCTAAGTATATTTCGAAAACCAGCTTAAAAATATTCAACAATATCCGCTACGTAACATTTTAAATGGAAGGCGAAAAAAGATTTAAACGAACATACACTCTAAAACAAACGAGTTATTCTAACTCGGTCCGAGTTAATTTTCACTCCTTTCGGTGTCAAAAATGCACTTCCCATATAGGAGTGGATTTCACTCTTGTTTGGTTAAACCTCCAACAATTTTAACAACAAATGAGTGATTTTAGGGCGATTACGAGCGATTTAGAAGTTAATTGTCACTCCTTTCCAGTGTCGAAAATGCACTTCTCCTATAGGAGTGGATTTCACTCTTTTGTTTTAAGAGTGTAGTCCTTTAATTTCATGAAATTTCTAGATACACAATATTTTATTAATCTACCACGAGCGGCTATTTCAAAATAATTAAACAATTTATGTTTGTCAGAAGTGCGTCGAAGTATTTCTAAAACCAACATTTTAATAATAACAAATATGCAATAACTTCCATGTAGTATTTTAACTGAGAAGCAATAAAATATTTAATTGAACATAATCTTTCGAAATTCCCACCGACATAAACTTGGAAATAATCATTAAAACATTACGTTTTTTTAGAAGTCTATCAAAGTATTTCTAAAACCAGTTTAAAAATAATAACTGCTACTTATTCTTTTTTTAAATGAAAAGTTATTAAAGGTTTAACCCAACACAATCCTGCGAGGTAAAAAGCGAAACGCTTACCGTTTACACGAGCAACTAAAGTCCGTCCATACGAACGCACACTCACCTTAATCACTGAAGACGCTGCAAAGTGAATTGTCGAAAAGGTCCCGATCTCCGCTTGGCCGCTTTTATGGACACTTGTGGCGGCACTCACAAAGACCTCAGATGACAACGGATTGCGCAGCTAGAAATTAAGAGGGGGCCGACATCACTTGTCAAAGTCACGTGAGTGGCGAGTTTTAGTTTTGAATTATCGTCGCACTAGAGCTACACGAGGGCTATTGGCGACGGGCAAAGTATTTTCGTGTTTTCGAGACACCAAAGAGTTCTATAAGGCGCGTTTACATGGGCCATCGAATCCATGGATTAAAGAGCAAACTCAGCACTCCTACACTCTTAAAACAAACGAGTGAATTTAGCTCAGTTTGAGTTAATTTTCACTCTTTTCAGTGTCGAAAAAGCACTTATCCTATTTGAATGTATGTCACTCTTTTGTTTAGTTAAAACTCCGACAAGATCACTCCAAATGAGTGATTTAACTCAGTCTGAGTTAATTTTCACTCCTTTCCAGTGTCGAAAATGCACTTCTCTGTGAGTAGATTTCACTCTTTTTTGTTTTAAGAGTGTAGACAGAACCAGAATTGCAGGGTTCATTAAGGGGTTTCGCAAACCCGCCAATGAAGGAGGGTTTGATGTTTCATAATATTTTGCCACAGACTATCATTTGGGTTAGAAATGCTACTCGACCTCTTTTTCCCCTAAAGGGGATTTTGGCCTTCCATGGATTAGATGGCTCATTTAAACGCGCCTATAGTTGGGTGAGGAACGACTCGTACTGAGCTGCCATTGGCAGCCATGGCTCACTACGGAGACCGAATAGAGTGGCAAAAGTGCTAGTTAATTTATAATTTTGATACTGAGAAAGGAAGTACACCCAAGGCAAAGGCGGGAGTCGAACCCGCACCCGTTACAGCACGCCGCTCTCCATACCGCGATTTCATTGGTTTTCTTGTTTTCTTTCCGTACTACTTGAAACAACCTCATTGTAGTTGGGGAGCCCAGTCGGTTAAGGCGTTCACCTTACATGTGAAAGATCCCAGGTTCGGGTCCGGACATTGCCAATTTAACTGCCGACTTATTTAAAGGCACGTGAAGGCACAAATCGTTCGACGAAATAATACCCGATGTCGAGGGAGTGCAAGTTAATGCTTCAAAGTGCTGACGCCCCGTACGATGTCACTCTTAACTACTAAACCCCAAAACACAAAATTTGTTTTATGGTAATGGATGTTGTAGTTTATTTTATATGATTACTGGGGATTTTTTGACGCGATTATACTAAACTAGCTTTATAAAAACTGCGTTGCACGGATACCCTTAATAACGGTGATTTTTTTATGTAAACATTTATTTTATACCAATTGATCCCTTCTTCACTGGTCTGCATTCCCTCGGTATATTATATTAGGGTACTTGGCTATTTTTTTTATTGGCTTAAAATGTTCTTATGCCAAAAATATTAGAAACTGATTTTTTCTTTTTTTCAAATACCCCATAAGAAGGCAAAAAAATGAATTTAAAAATTAGGACGAAAAATCGCTCCTGAAAACGCTTTATGGCTGTCACTTTTTATCTATGATGTCACTATGAACTATAAGCAAACTTTGAAACACCACATTGGAATCGATTTTAGGCAAATTTGAAATATATGCTTCTGTAAAACAGCCCTACATTTTCTCAACATTTATTATTTCAATAGTAATTAGATTAAATCAAGTTTAATCAGAAAACAAAAAAAAAAAAATCACGTCGGTTTGTTTATAGTTCATAGTGACGTCAGCCAAACCGACGTGTTTGTGATCACGTGAAAAAAATGCCTTTTTAAAATGATTTTTTTTAATGATTTAAAGATTTATTTCGCAAAAAAATTATATATGCATTTGCTATTTTTTACTTTCAACTATAATTTAAATAACATTGGAAGGTATTTTAGCAATAAAGTCAAGTACCCTATTTCCTACCACTCTAATATCAGCATTAATTAAAAAAAAATCCGATTATATCCAGGCCCTTCTAGAAGTTAGGGGCTTTCAAATAGGATTTGTTTAAGTTGCCAGAATGGCAGTGATATATAATGGCCAGTTTCTATTTACCCTCCTTACACCCGAAAATACCCTAAATGTGGTAAATATTCCACTCCATATTCGACCACTCGATAGGGCTGGTGAGCCCAGTCTAGGGTTACCTTCAATACACTGTGCGCTGTACAGGGTAACGACAAGGAGCTTAGCAAGTGTGCCATGCTAGAATCGTTATCGCTCAGCCAAACTCGCCAATAAAACGAAACTAATTATTTTTTCCAGTTTTTTACGTGTAAACATTATGTTGTTGCTTAGTTTGGAAGATATAAGAATGTTTTCAACTTTCAAGTAAGCAATGACTTTGATTTGCGTTTTTATTTACGTTACCCCGCCAACTATTGTTCCGCGAACGCATGCCAAAGACATGCCAAATACCGTCTGCTAGCTTCGACATTAAAAATGGCTTTTTCTGGTAGTATAATGATAAAAAAATACTATTTTTAGAAATCTAATAGTCCACATGATGTTTAATTTACAAAACAAAGATTAAGAAGTAAAGCTTTATGCACTTTTTCCGAGTTTAAACAACTTTTGTATTCCATAGCAATGACACACGCCGGAATTAAAACATGGATTACAGCTTTACCGTTAAGAATTTTAATCCAAAAAAGAATAAATATTGAAGAATATAGATCATTAAAAACATAATCAATAACAAATAGTGGTTAAGTTCCTTCGATTATATCGTTTAGATGCGATTTAGTAGAGTTTCGCTGAGTCACCGTGTAATGTCTACGGGGGAAAAATAACAGCTCCGTATCTCGGGAGCATGGCTATGCTCCAGCCAATCAGGTGAGAGCATCATGTCGCAACCCTCATACGCAGATATTCCAGTAACCATAGCCCAGTCGAAGGCGTTCGCCTGGCGTGCTGTAGGTCCCAGATTCGGGTCCGGGCGTCAGGGTATCGTCAAAATAACTGCCGATCTATAAACGGCAAATGCAACCAAAACTGTCCGACAAATAATACAATGTAATGCAATGTAAAAGTTACATTGGGTGCCTATTCAGGTGGCTCGTCACATGTTTGTGGTTCTAAATTAAGACGCCAACTCTTGTATATCTCTAGTGTGACGCAATTCAAACTAATCCATATACAACAGGATGCGACTAGCTACCCTACGTTAAATTTTGTTTAACTTCGCCAAAAGCCACCAAGGCCAAAAATTCAATCGGTAAACAAAACTAAATGCCGAAACAAAAAATTAAAAGATTTAAGTTCAAAAAATAAAATAAAATAATGATACTCAAATAACAATCCTTTGGCCCCTCGGTGGCTGAGAGGTGTAAGCGACGAGCCTCACACAGAGAAGGTTCTTGGTTCTGTCCTTGTCCTAGCCATACTATAGACGTATTCGTGCTGATAGAAAAAATTCATTTAAAATTCACCGGGGTGCCCGAGTACACTGCGATATACGTGCTCGTTAAATCTGTGGAGTCGAAAGTCCCGACGGCGCACAGTGGGGTATTTGACCCGAATTCTGGGCCAAAAATATTTTTGGGCAGAATTTGTGTTAAAATAGCATTTTTTTTTTAATTTCGACTCAATGTTTTGTCAATAAATGAACTTATTAAGCTTCATTTTAATAGACGTGCGCTTTTTTTTTGTGGGGGCAGGGCCGTTGCGTGATTCCGGGAGTCTGCGGAAATTGTCAAAAAATAACTTTATACTATTTTTTTTTTCAAATTAAATTTTGTAATATGTTAAAATTAACGCTAACAAACCTTTTGTTTATATCATATGTGTTGCATTTATGCAGGGCCGTCCAGTCATGTCAAAAGATGACCGGGACGGTTACCCCTGTTCAACAATAAGATTACTATTATGGTCTCAAATACCACCACAAAATGTATTCATAAAACATCGAGTGATTAAAATTAAGATTCAACATCGATTGCGATGCACTAAATACTAATTATATATAAATTATACCACAATACGAGTAAAAGTTGGATACAATAGGCAAGTTTTCTACTCAAATTAACAACGAAAACAACGTTAATCGAAGCAATTATCCATGAATCTGTGATATAGTGTTCATTTAATAAAAACAATCGAAAACAACTTAAAAGTAACCAATATTACTTCAAAACAAGATAAAAAAAATCTCTTTTGCGCTGTTTTCTGCTCACTTCGAAACACAGAACTATCTTAATTTGTATATGCAAATTTTACATTGAATACTTTAATCTAAATGTCTTCATAAGTTGCGTCTAAAAGACACCATCAATTGATTTTAAAAGAGGTTATTTTCGAATATTTGACAACAATTTAAAATTATTGCTCATGGACCAAAAGTAAATGTACGCAAACTTAAGCTCAATAATTCTTCTAAAAAAAGGTGTAATCAGACTTACTTTTACGGAAGAAATCACAATTACATTTCAAAATCTTGGGGTCCGTCTTTTTAACACTCTTGTACTCTCTGCGCCTAAAATATCTAGTTCTCCAAATAATAAAGTAACTGCAATTCTGTCTGCAAAGTTGTTTCAGGCCGGATATCGTTTCAATGTTTTAGATGATGTTGTATGACACACTCTCGATGCGGTGCTGTTTTGTATCTTTAGCAATAAATTTAGTATCAACCCCCCCTCATTCCCGAAAAATGGGGTGCGGGGATTTGTTTACACAAATGGAATGCTTCTAACTTATTAGGTTTCAGTGCCGAAATGTGAATGATTAGGGGGTATTTAAAAGCAAGTTCAGCTGTTAAAGCAGTACTTCTTGCTGAAAACAGTTGTAGGAGTAAGTTTGTTTCAAGGCATGGAACAATTATATGGTAGTAGTTATTATTTAAAAAAATAAGGTGACCAAAGTTATATACGACTATGTTTTTGAAGATTCTAAAAAGGAATATAAAGTTTTCCCCCTTAAGGCATGCGTGTTCAAAGTATGTGAACAAAATAATTCCGTAGGCATAGTACTTAATGATTTTTTTTTCTTTTTTTACCTATAGTATTCAAACTCACATTTTTTAATTAATTAACCTCATATTCATATTCAGCATCCTTGAAAACATACATAAAGACTTTTCAAAAGAATTTCCAGCAAAAATCCAATTATTACTGGAAATTCTAAGAGCGTATTTGGATTTGCTATTTAACAAAAAAAACTAATTTTTTGCTAAGATAGCAAAAAGTAGCAAGTTTTGACTATTGAACATGAAAAACCAATGTTTGAGGACTATGCCGGTGGTAGTAGATGTGCCGGATTCAGGCGGGCACCTTAACAAAATATCACGTTTTTAAAAAATTTTGTTATAAAAAATTATGTTTTTTAAGTTTAATTATTGAATTTAAAGTCAAAAATATTTTTTAAAAAATATTTTTTTATTTTATAATAAAGCTCAAATGTTCCTCTATTACATGCACTTTTTGTAGTATTAAACAAAAATGTTTTGAATCAGCCAGAAATAAATTAGTAAACATAAAAAATCACTGAAATGCTAGAAAAAAGTACAACAATTTTATCAAAAATCCGACTTTCGATGCTAATAAAAAATAAAGTTTTTGTATGAGATAATAATTCTTTATATGGATAGATGCACCACTTAATCAGCTATAAAGAGATACCAATTTTGTAATTTTAGCTAAAAAGATTTTTTTTTTATTTATGGCCAAGAATTCGGGTCAAATACCCCACTGTGCGGCGTTAGCGTACGATGTCGCTCGAAGTTCCGTCGGGTGCCCGCTCAGGCGTCGACTTCGTCACTTGACCAGGGTTCTAAATTACGAAGCGTTATTGGCTGTGTTAAAGCTCTATTTGAGGCTAGAAATAGGCAGCCGGAAATGTTCAAACCAAACTAAATCAATAATATTCATAAATATAAAATTTGTACGATGTCGCTCAGCATCTGTCATTTGCGTATGTGTGTTCCTTGTGTTGTCCTACTTGACAAAGGTTTATAAGCGGGTCCTTGCGACCAAGCACACAAGCCTGAAAATATATGTCTACCAACCAAACCCAATCTTACCGATCTTCATTAGTGGGTTAATGGAAGTTAACGTCAATTCTGGGGATAAAAGGCCAAATATAGCATCTACTCGCCCATTCTGCTATTTATTTGAGTTCCCTACGAAACCTGTCATTTCAGTAATAGATTATCGGTCACCCTTTATTCACGTCTTCGTGCAGTTAGGCCGCTTTCACACTGGACGACAGAACGTCGCGACACGATATCGGGGCAAGCAAATTACACGTTCAAGGCTACGCGCTTGCTCACTGGACGATTTGACAACGATTCTGTCGTCTCCGGTTAACCGATATCGGTGTCGTCGACGGCATGCCGTTTACCAAGTACCTTCCCTGTTGTGTCGTCCGACATTTCTTCGTTTGTTTTGAAAAATTTCGCCGGGTATTCGGATGTTTTACAACTTTTTAGTCTGTTTTTAGAACTTTTTATGATTTCCAATGACATCTATTTAGTCTTAAATAAGGAAAACTGTAATAAATATTGCATAAAAGTAAAAAAAAAAAAATAAGAAGAACATGTATGAAGACGAAATCATTATAAGACAGGATAATCTGTATAAAACGCAGTGAAATATTGCAGGTAAATACTCATTTATATTTTTCTCTTAGTATATTTCTAATAAAGTCTAATTAAGACATTTTTTTGTGTTCAGTGTTGGTCGTAACAGCATATATTTATATTGCTAGAACGTAATGTTTACTTTATGATCCTCGTCAAAATAACAGCAAACTAAAGTAAATCAGACATTTAAATTACTAAAACTATACATTTTTAAATAGTAATGCATACACTGATCCGAAATTGTATTTGTTGACTACCTATATAATATAGCATGCACCTATTTTGTCCTATCTATTTGGTAGGATTGATCTATCTATTTGATATTCTAGCTATAAACATGAGCCTGGGAGAAATGCAATGATATATTTTTTGGAAAGTTTCAATTAGTCAGTATTTTTTTTTTCAATTGAAAACAACGCCAAGTACCAACATCTAGAAATTTACTATAAAATCCCGATTGCATACTGTAGGTTTTAAATAACTTAACTTTGCCTGGGTAAAATCCTACTTGCCCTTTCGTGTTTACTATTTGTTATTTTTATTTTATTCAATTCTGGAACGAGCCATGATTCTACCGAGCTTCCAACTCGTCAACAAAACTAAAAAAAAAATCTATTATTACTTGACAATCTTGTGGCTTTTTTCGATGTATTTTAAGTTTACAACCTTAATATAAGTTTTGTGAGCCCAAAAAGATTTATCACTAAACAGCCACTTTATCGACTGAGAGTGCTCGCATTTATTTGCCATACTTCTTTTGACAAATTAAGTCATGTTTAACTTTACTAAAGTTATGTAATCATCAAATGGAATCTGTCTTACTATTGTTTGCCTACATATGTTCTTTTGATATTTCAGGCAAGTTATCAACAAGTGCACTGAATTCGTGAAAGTGTAGTGGAGTAAATAAGATGGGTAGTGAATTCTGCAGTAGACGTAAACCACGAAAATGTTATAAATTCAAGCAGTAAACCCACAGGTAAATATTCATCATTATTTTCACTAAGTTTCACTAACTATTTTTTTCTTGTAAAATTTTTATTATCACCCCTATTGTTATTGTGCAGATCAGATCTCTGAACAAAGTATTTAATGATTCCTCATTGTATAATAAGTTGGATATTAAATTTGCTGTAAGTTAAAGTATATCTTTCATTACAATTCATTTCACACACCTAAAATTGTTGAATATATATGAATAAGGAATTAGTTGCTAAATTATAGTGTCCAGTGTGATTATTCTAAACACCCCTCCCTGCACTGCATTTTAACTATCATTCTTTTATTTTATTTTAATAGTAGATTCCTGGAAGAGGGGCAATCTGGTGTTATTTGGGAACTTTTTTGGGAGAACATAAGATAGCTGTTCTGTTTTACGAGTGCCCTATAATATTTGAAGATGTTGTGTTAATTTAATATGAAATTTTTGAATTGTGTTAAATAGTGTTGCTATATTTGTATATTAACCCATTTAGTCAGTGTGGTATTGGAGTGATTGGAGTTGGGCTTGCAACTTACCTATGCTGTGTTGAGGGAAAAATTTGAGTTATCTTAACAATAAGTTATCTAAGTCCTTATAAAGATGAACAAAGTTATAGTATTACGATTTCTAGAAAATGTTATATAGACATCTGTCTGACCACTCATCACCAAAAATAAATTTTTAAAATGATTCAACAAATTATTTTAATACTGTTTCAATGTATCTCAAACACTTCTTCAATCTCGTAAAATAATCTTTGTTTCTTTAACATACCCCAATTCAGTTACACCATTAATCTACTACATAACCTAATTTAATTGCGAACATTAATGTACTTCCTTTTTGTGAAAAATTAACCTTTTTGAAATAAAAAATAATAATTTTTGTAAAATCTAATCAACAAACAAAATATGCTTTTTAAGTGTGTTTTTCTATATTATAATCATTTTTTAGGGGAGTTATCGAGACTATCTTCTTTCCCAGTTCCAGAATTCAAGCAATTACTTTTAAAAATTTAAATGCCATCAATATAGATATTAACAGAGTGTTTTTCTATATAATCATGTTTTTTTTTTAGGTGAGTTATCCAGAAGTTATCGAGGCCATCTTCTTCCCCAGTTCCAGAATTCAAATAATTACTTTTAAATACCGCCAATATAGATATTAACAGTTTCTTGTTATTTATTTTAATAAAAAAATTTATAGTACATTGCTTCTTTGTTTCTTTTTTTAAAAAAACAATTTCATGTTTATTGAGGTGTTAAAGGGGAAAGGAGAGAGCGAGAGAAGTTAGAGAACTTTGTTAAAACTGAACAGTGTTTGTTTATTAATGATTTGTTTTTAATTACAATTTTGTAATTATTTATTAGTCTTAGTATTTCCTTATTTGAGCTCCTGCAAGAAAATACAGGCCAAGTGAACAGATTCCTTTTGTAATGGCCATAAAAATACCTTATGAAAATTTTTGCTCATCACAACAGCATTCACCCAATTGTGCTTTAGTTACACTTGACTATCTTTGTTTGTACCCTAGCTAAGTGTAGTCATAGTGTACGAAGTAAACTGGCAAATGATCATTTATAGGCACCGCTTAATAGGTATTTGCCACAATGATGACTAATAAATTGACCACAAATTACTTATAGCTATGGCATTTCTTTAACCATGGTGATGGGATTCATTTGAAACTATATTTACTTGGTATTGGATTCGGAAGTTATTTAAACTAACTGGGAAAATATCTAATATATGAACCCTTTCACACTCCTATGATTCCAATTGGAATCATCAGCATGTGATTTTTTTTCTCACAAAGCTAAAACGCACGCTTATTTCAAATAAATTTTATTAAATTCTCCATTTATATATTTTTTTTTGTGTTGGTCGATGGAAGAATTGTGTCTTTTGAAGAGTTAAATAATGTTTGTTATATTTTTTTGTATTAAATATATTGGTACCAAATTCATCATGCTTGCATTTTTAAAGGATTAAAAATTTCACTTTTTTTTAACAAATAAAGTTTCGAAAAGTATTTTTACAATGAATTCAAAGGTTATAGTTAAAAAAATTCCTTAAATTTTAGTTTAAAAAAATTAAGATTTTTTCGCCATTTCATTTTGGAAGCATATGAGTCTATTTCACAAATTTTAGATTCCCTAGAACAAAAATTAAAAGTTGTGTTTTTAACCATTTAAATCCCATTAAATATGTACTAAAATTGCATTTGCTTAGGAATCATCCAAAATATTTAAACTGATAATTTAATTTTAAAATAATTTGTTCTATCTAACTAAAGAATATTTTATATCATCAATTTAAAAAATATTTTTTTAAAAATAAAATCATAATACATGGGGTATTCATAATAATTATATTCTGTTCTATGTATTTTTAATTTTAACGCAAAACACACACAAAAAATCGTAATTATAAAAGAAACAATTCAATGCGCAGGACGAGGTCGCAAAAAACGTCCGCTCTCGGCAAGAGATGATCGCGAAATGAGAGAAAAAATAACGTTTTTATCGGTGGAAAATCGCTTAGTGAAAAAGCGCTAGACGAACGACACGGAATCGGTGCAGAATCGGACCCGATACATATCGGTAAAAAAGTATCGGTTTTAAAGTAGGGGGTAAAGCCCCCTGCTCGCTACCACTCGCCAACCCCCGAAAATTGCTACGCAATTCATATTTGTTTGCTCCGCAAACAAACATGCAAGACTAGTATAAGGATACTGAGAATGCAGGAATGCTCATCTATACAATCTGCATTGAATAGAACATGTTAGCGTAGCTTCTACGATTTCTTTCACGTTGGCGACTGCTTAGGCTATCGCTACGACCTCGCAGATTCTGTTGAGTGGAATAATTTCTATTCTCCATCTTTAGAAATATCCATAGCCGATGCAACATTATGCAAAGCAAAATAGTTACTTGTAAAATTTAAATTTACTTTATTTTTTCTTTTATAGTTAGGAATATCTATGTTATAATTGCCGGATCACGATTTGGAGTTTTAAATTCCGTCGTTGCCAAACAGCGAAAATGCACAAATATATGTTATATACATCCCACTTCATATTTCACACAACTCGATAAGTATAGCAATACATTTTCAATTTCACTAAAAGTCTGCAATCACTAAGTATTCCATTACATTATAGCTGTACAATTATTTACTCAAAATACCAATTTTACATAAAATACCAAAACAAAATACCAAGTACAGTAAATCCTTCGTTATATCGCTCTTGGAATGTAATACGCAAATGGAATTACGTCTAAAAACTCAAAACATTTAAAAAGTTGCGACTTGTTGCCGTATCAAAAAATAGAAATTATTCATCATCAGTGAAAAACGATTTGATGGGTCGATGCGATAACGTCAAACTATTAAGATTACTTTGAGCTTTTCTGACGTTTCTGATTGGCTGAAGCCGCGTAAGTCACGTGGGTTTCAAGCGTCCGACAACTACAATTGTATGTTATACAGAGGGTAGGGTATTTTTACGTATATATTCCGACTTGTGTGCTTGCTCAGTGAGCCGCTTATAAGTCTTCGTCAAGTAAGACAGACACGGAAAGATTTTTTACTGTCACAAAGAGAGGAAATACACCCAGGGCGAAGGCGGGAATCGAACCCGCGCCCGTTACAGCACGCAGACTGCTGGCCTGCGATGCTTACCACTCGGCCATCCGGGCCCCTATGTTATACAGAGAAATTGACTCTAGTATATTTGAATTAGGTTGAATTATAGTAGCACTAGAGCTTCATGAGGATACAGGCCAACGCATTTTTTTTCAAACTGAATGAAAAAGTAAGCAACATTTTCAAACGACAAGATTTTTAGGGCGACATCGCATCGTAGCCAGCGTCGCAGTATTGGAGGATATTTAACTTACACTTCCTCTGCAGGAGGCATCATTCGTCAGATATTTTTGGGTTACACGGGCCGTTTATTGGTCGGTAGTTATTTTGGAGTTGCCCATACCCAATCCAGGGACCTTCCGCATGTAAGACGAACGCCTTAACCGACTGGGCTCCCCAGCCCTGGTTAAAAATTGCAATATCCGTCAACTTTTTAAGGGGTCTAAGGAGTCTTAAAAATTTGCAAAGAAGGAACTACAAAGCATAGTTTGATCTTTCATGTAATTTTTTAACTACTCAATATACAAGTATAATTTTTTTATATGTAATTATACAAGATTTATTTAATATGAAACAAATTTTAAAATTTATGAAACTTTAGCCAAAACTAAAATAAATGATATTAAACATAAAGCTATTTGAACACATTGTGATTAGGCTTGCGCGGCAAATTGTGAGGTCAAAATTGAAGACATGACCAAGAAAATGACTTTATATTGTACAAATATGTACAAACTAGAACTTATACCTAAATTCTCAGCCCAATTTTAATTAGAAATAATTTTTAAAATTTTTTAAAATCAAAATTCAAAAATTTTTATAAATATTTTTAGAAAAAAGTTCTTAAAATAAATTCTAATTAAAATTGAGCTGAGAATTTAGGTATAAGTCTTTGTTTGTACATATTTGTACAATATAAATCATTTTCTTGGTCATGTCTTCAATTTTGACCTCACAATTTGCCGCGCAAGCCTAATCACAATGTGTTCAAATAGCTTTATGTTTAATATCACTTATTTTAGTTTTGGTTAAAGTTTCATAAATTTTAAAATTTGTTTCATATTAAATAAATCTTGTAGAACTACATATAAAAAAATTATACTTGTATATTGAGTAGTTAAAAAATTACATGAAAGATCAAACTATACTTTGTAGTTCCTTCTTTGCACATTTTTAAGACTCCTTAGACCCCTTAAGGGGTCACAGGAGTCCTAAAAATGTGCAAAGAAGATACTACATAGCATAGTTTGATCTCTCTTGTAATTTTTTAACTACTCAATAAATGAGTATAATTTTTTTATATGTAATTCTGCAAGATTTATTTATTATAAAACAAGTTTTAAAATTTATGAAACTTTAGCAAAACTAAAATAAATGATATTAAACATGAAGGTACTTGAACACACTGTGATTATAGGCTTGCGCGGCAAATTGTGAGGTCAAAATTGAAAAAATGACCAAGAAAATGACTTTATATTGTAGAAATATGTACAAACTAGGACTTATACCTAAATTCTCAACTCAATTTTAATTAGAAATTATTTTAAGAACTTTTTTCTAAAAAAATTAATAAAAATTTAAAAATTTTGATTTTAAATTTTTTTAAAAATAATTTCTAATTTAAATTGAGCTGAGAATTTAGGTATAAGTCTTTGTTTGTACATATTTGTACAATATAAAGTAAATTTCTTATTCATTTTTTCAATTTTGACCTCACAATTTGCCGCGCAAGCCTAATCACAGTGTGTTCAAGTACCTTCATGTTTAATATAATTTATTTTCGTTTTGGCTAAAGTTTCATAAATTTTAAAACTTGTTTTATAATAAATAAATCTTGTAGAATTACATACAAAAAAAATTATACTTATACATTCAGTAGTTAAAAAATAACATGAAAGATCAAACTATGTTTTGTAGTACCTTCTTTGCACATTTTTAAGACTCTTATGACCCCTTAATGCATGGTGTTACCGTATGGTAACAAATTTAAAAAATGAAATTATTTAAATTCCGATGCATTTAATTTTTTTCCGTATTTTTCCCGTGATGTATGAGCATTAGAGATACAAATCTATTTTTTTTGGGACGAAACAAAAAATTCCTGCATTAGAGGGTTAACACTTTGGCGAAGATGATATATTTTTACTATTTTTAAAAATTGACTCCAGGAAAATTCGAGTTTGGTTGAGATGAAATATTGTCGCACTAGAGCTACATGACGGATGTTGGCGGAAGCAGTCATAAATTAGTTTAGTTCCGATTACTGTCGCTCTGCAGCTACACAATAGCAATTGGCGATGGACGTCGTAATTTAGAACCACAGTCAAGTGACGAGTCGACACCTGCAGTCATAATAAAGAACAACAAATTATGTTTCGGTTTAAATGTCGTTGCACTAGAGCTATACGAGGGCTATTGGCGACGGGCGTCGTATTTTAGAACCACAGTCAAGTGACGAGCCCGCACCAGAATATGCACCCAACGCAACCGTTAAGGGCGACATCGTACGCAGTGTTAGGACTTTGAAGGATACATTTTACGTGCACTCCCCTACACGGGGTTATTATTCGTCAGACATTTTAGGCTGCACGGGCCGTTTATAAGTCGGCAGTTATTTTAACGATGCCCGGACCCGGACCTGGGACCTTAACACATGCTAGGAGATCATTCGCATGCTAGATTTATTGAAGCTATGATGAAAGTCTTCTAGCTTCACTTTGTTTTTCGACTTCTATAAGCCAATACGATCCAAGTAAGATCAATGCGATGAAGCAGCCAAGTCGGCGAGCATGTGTCGCATATGATATATACTTACCTACTACTACTAAACTTTCGTCAAATAAAACCATAGAGATAGGAAAGAGAACAGAGCGGGGGCCAGTAACGCACAAAAGAAGCATGCTAGAGCGGTGCATCTTGGGATACCTCAGTGCCAGTTTCAATAGTTTCGGCTACTATGTTATGCGCAGTTGCTAAAAAAACTGCTAAAGCTCGAAAAACCTGACAGCCCTGCTTCAAACCATTCGAACTGATAGACGCCTCTACTCTCCGCCTTCCTAACTCTATGAATAAAACAGACACAGCAGACAGAATTTTAACTGACACACAGAGAGAAAGTACACCCAGGGCGAAGGCGGAAATCGAATCCCCACCCGGTACAATTAGCAGAATGTTAGTGTAGGCTGCGATCAAACCCACCCGGGCCCGGATGAAGATGATGTTTTCTTTTTTCTTTCAAATTTTATTTTTAAAGTAGGGGGTAAAGCCCCCTGCTCGCTACCACTCGCCAACCCCCGAAGTACAAGTATAATTTTTTTAAATGCAATTCTACAAGATTTATTTATTATAAAACAAATTTTAAAATTTATGAAACTTTAGCCGAAACTTAAAAAAATGATATTAAACATAAAGCTATTTTAACACATTGTGATTAGGCTTGCGCGGCAAATTTTGAGGGCAAAATTGAAAAAATGACCCAGAAAATGACTTTATATTGTACAAATATGTACAAACTAGGACTTATACCTAAATTCTCAGCTCAATTTTAATTAGAAATTATTTAAAAATGAATTCAAAATCAAAATTTAAAAAATTTTATTAATTTTTTTAGAAAAAAAGTTCTTAAAATAATTTCTAATTAAAATTGAGCCGAGAATTTAGGTATAAGTCCTAGTTTGTACATATTTGTACAATATAAAGTCATTTTCTTGGTCATTTTTTCAATTTGACCTCAAAATTTGCCGCGCAAGCCTAATCACAATGTGTTAAAATAGCTTTATGTTTAATATCATTTTTTTAAGTTTTGGCTAAAGTTTCATTAATTTTAAAATTTGTTTTATAATAAATAAATCTTGTAGAATTACATATAAAAAAATTATACTTGTATATTGAGTAGTTAAAAAATTACATGACAGATCAAACTATACTTTGTAGTTCCTTCTTTGCACATTTTTAAGACTCCTTAGACCCCTTAAGGGGTCTAAGGAGTCTTAGAAATGTGCAAAGAAGGAACTACAAAGTATAGTTTGATCTCTCATGTAATTTTTTAACTACTCAATATACAAGTATAATTTTTTTATATGTAATTCTGCAAGATTTATTTATTATAAAACAAATTTTAAAATTTATGAAACTTTAGCCAAAACTAAAATAAATGATATTAAACATAAAGCTGTTTTAACACATTGTGATTAGGCTTGCGCGGCAAATTTTGAGGTCAAAATTGAAAAAATGACCAAGAAAATGACTTTATATTGTACAAATATGTACAAACTAGGACTTATACCTAAATTCTCAGCTAAATTTTAATTAGAAATTATTTAAAAATAAATTTAAAATCAAAATTTAAAAAAAAATTATTAATTTTTTTAGAAAAAAGCTCTTAAAATAATTTCTTATTAAAATTGAGATGAGAATTTAGGTATAAGTCCTAGTTTGTACATATTTCTACAATATAAAGTCATTTTCTTGGTCATTTTTTCAATTTTGACCTCAAAATTTGCCGCGCAAGCCTAATCACAATGTGTTAAAATAGCTTTATGTTTAATATCATTTATTTTAGTTTTGGCTAAAGTTTCATAAATTTTAAAATTTGTTTTATAATAAATAAATCTTGTAGAATTACATATAAAAAAATTATACTTGTATATTGAGCAGTTAAAAAATTACATGACAGATCAAACTATACTTTGTAGTTCCTTCTTTGCACATTTTTAAGACTCCTTAGACCCCTTAAGCGCTGAATAGATGCTTACGGGATCATAGGAGTCTTAAAAATGTACAAAGAAGGAACTACAAAGTATAGTTTGATCTTTGATGTAATTTTTTAACTACTCATTATGTAAGCATAATTTTTTTATATGTAATTCTACAAGATTTATTTAATATGAAACAAATTTTAAAATTTATAAAACTTTAGCCAAAACTAAAGTAAATGATATTAATCATAAAGCTATTTGAACACATTGTGATTAGGCTTGCGAGGCAAATTGTGAGGTCAAAATTTAAGGCATGACCAAGAAAATGACTTTATATTGTACAAATATGTACAAACAAAGACTTATACCTAAATTCTCAGCTCAATTTTAATTAGAAATTATTTTAAGAACTTTTTTCTAAAAAAATTAATAAAAATTTAAAATTTTGATTTAAATTTTTTTTAAAAATAATTTCTAATTAAAATTGAGCTGAAAATTTAGGTATAAGTCTTTGTTTGTACATATTTGTACAATATAAAGTCATTTTCTTGGTTATGTCTTCAATTTTGACCTCACAATTTGCCACGCAAGCCTAATCACAATGTGTTCAAATAGCTTTATGTTTAATATCATTTATTTTAGTTTTGTCTTAAGTTTCATAAATTTTAAAATTTGTTTCATATTAAATAAATCTTATAGAATTACATATAAAAAATTATACTTGTATATTGAGTAGTTAAAAAATTACATGAAAGATCAAACTATGCTTTGTAGTTCCTTCTTTGCACATTTTTAAGACTCCTATGACCCCTTAAAGTTCGGGGTACGAATATTTATTTTTATTCAAATTATTACCTTTTTTACTTTTTATATTTCTAATAAATTATACTTAAAAATAAAGCTCATTGATAATTTTATTATTCTATAAGAAGTTGCAGAGGCACACAGACACATAGTTTTAGGTATAACATCTTTAATGAAAACGTGTATAACAAACAAAAAAGAGTATTAATATTTAGTACATTTAGATTTTGTTAAACAGGAAAAATTAGTTTTAAAAACAATTATGAATAGTAGTTACTTTTGAAACAAAATTAATGTACAAATAGAAGGCAATAGCAGGTTTAGTACGAATAGCAGGTATTTATGAATAAAAATATACAAAAAATCATTTTTAAACATAATGTTTTTAAATGGCAAAATGATACGACATAAAACAGTTATTTTTACTCTTAAAATCAAGCAGTACCAAACATTTTAAACACTGAACTCTTGTGAATCCGTTACAGAGATACACGCAAATTAGCAAACAAAAGTTGTGCTTAATGCATGATGTTACCAAACGGTAACACATGTAAAAACCAACTACAAACTACCAATTTTGAAAAGAATGATTAGAAAACTACTAAATATAGTTCAAAATAACCCTCTTGAACTATAATATTTTTTTCAAAGCAATTTAATTGTATTTAGTACTAGTATTATTACTTTGAATTCTGCCAAACACGTAAATTCACAACAGTTAGAAACTTCACTTTTTAATTTTGAATACACTTTTACTACTGTCAATTATGAGGGTTATTATTAACTAAAACTTCAAAATGGAATGTAATAGATGAAAAAAACACCAATTTGTCGATAGAGGGAGGTCTATTTTAATAGAATAAAGTGGATTAGGTAACTTGTTACCGAACGGTAACACTATGCATTAGAGGGTTAAGATGTCTAAATTTAGAATGCCTAAACTATATTTTGAGGAGATTTAAAATTTGTAAATTAAGTCCAAACGTACCTAACTAAATATTTTCGAATAATTTTTTTTAAAAAAAATTTCTATGGATTTTCTTTATAGTAATTCCCAGAATAAAGTTATATAGTCATGCTTCGCCACCAAATATAGTTTAGGCACGTTTACAGGAGCGTTCACATGAGCCATCGAATCCATGGATCCATGGGGGGGGGGTTCGCAAACCCTCCAATGAAGGAGGGTTTGATGTTTCATACCATGGCTTCGGCCATAGACTATCAGGTTAGAAATGCTGCTCGACCTCTTTTTTCCCAATGGGGATTTTGGCATTCCATGGATTCGTTGGCTCATGTAAACGCACCTTACATGAGCCATATCGGATCCATGGAATGCCCTACCCTCCATTAAGGAAAAGAGTGGTCCAGCAGGATTTTTAACCCAAATGAAAGTCTGTGGCCGAATCCATGGAATGAAACATCAAACCCTCTTCCATTGGAGGGTTTACGAACCCCCCTATGAACCCTGCAATTCCTGTTCTGCCTGGGTGAAAATCCCTAAGAGGGAAAATAACCCACAAGCTCCGCCTCCTACTCCTTTGATGAAGTGGACTAAAGCTTTATATGTTATTTTTCCTAAAATTAATGAAACTTGTTATTATATTATGATGATTATAAGTTTTTTTAAAGGTTATTGTTTGATATTAATATCGCAGTTACCATAGTATCCCACAAACAAACTTCCCGGCACTACGCTCCGCCTCCTTTGAGGAAGTTTAGAAAGTGGACTAGCTCGTAATATGTTAATTTCCCTCACATTTACGAAAATTTTAGGATATTATTAAGATTATGAGTTTTGTATTAAGTTATTGCTCTGAAAGTAATATCTTAGTTACTATAAAGAAAAAATATTTTAAAACAAAATTCAAGGATATAATATTTTTTTCATTTGCAGCTATGAATTACAACTTCAACTTCTTTTTATTGATTATCATTATCGATTGTTTTGGCGCATCGCATCGCATATGCGCATGACATGACCACTGAACTGACGCTCGCGGCTCGCATTCATTTTCGTATTCGCTGGCGTCGCGTCTTCATGCTCTTTTTTGTCCTTATCGACTGGAATTTGGAATAGTGAATTCGAATTTTCGTGTTTATTTCCAGTAACTCTTCTTGTTTTCTTTGAGAATATCATCGCGATCCAAATAATTATTTGTTTGTTGAAATGACTGGGAATCTTTTGGTTAGATATTTCTTTCGTTGTCTATCTGCTTCTGTTTTTAATGAAGTAATTCCTTCTCTGATTAGATAAGTTACTCTAGTTGCTTCCTTATTTATTTCATCCTGTTTTATTTAAGTCTTTGAATCGTTTGATGGAAAGTAATTATCTGCACAAGATAGTAATTTATTGATTTGTTTGAATTGCGTTGTGGTTTGTATTGCATTAAGGTTGTCCAAATTTAGCCGATAAGTATCTCTTAATTACTTCTTTCGGTTTAGTAACCAATGTCTAACATAGCAACGGAATGGTCACAAACCAATCTTGTTGCTTGTTTATCAAGTAAAACTTGATAGAGACTGGTTGCTGACCATTAGAGTAATACTTATTTGCAAGTCGTGGTTTGTATTGTATTAAGGTTGTCCAAATTTAGCAGATAAGTATCTCGTAATTACTTCTTTTGGTATAGTAACCAATGTCTAACATAGCAACGGAATGGTCAAACCAATCTTGTTGCTTGTTTATCAAGTTTTACTTGGTAGAGACTGGTTGCTGACCATTAGGGTAATACCGATTTGCAAGTCTCCCATTTGTTCATGCATTCCGCAATGTGTTCTGAAAATTGTTATGCAATACCCTTTGAAAAGAATTGTTAATGTGTTCTGAAAAACGCTTCCGAATTTGTCCCAAAACGTTCCAAATGCATTCTAAAAGTGTTCTGATGAAAATAGTGTTTCATTATTTGCTTCGGAATGTGTTCCCAAATGCATTC
Organism: Hylyphantes graminicola; assembly: GCA_023701765.1. Taxonomy (NCBI): domain Eukaryota; kingdom Metazoa; phylum Arthropoda; class Arachnida; order Araneae; family Linyphiidae; genus Hylyphantes; species Hylyphantes graminicola. Next base: position 4,826,483 of record CM043112.1, on the reverse strand, counting down.
CGGAAAATGTTCGCATTAGGAAATGTGCTTTATGGCGTTTCCCCTGATTGGTTTTTAGTTATTTCAAGACATTTAAAATTTTACCCTTGAATCCCTAATTACCCTTGAATCCTCATGGTCTAGTCACTGCTCCTGAAAAACCGACTTCATGTAACTTTCCTTTGGCAGTATACTTTAGTGTTATGTAGACAAAGTTGATGTTCTGAATGTTTGTCCAATTGAACAGTTGACATTGAGTCATAATTTGATAGTGTACTGTCCTAACAGTAGGTCAGTAAACTGTCCTTTGCTGTCAAACGTTTGACTGTTCCAATACCATCTTGTACACCTTTTCAATTGGAAGTTTAAAAAAAAAATGCCTTTCAGCTGGATTTTTACGTCTTGCCGGATTTTTTTTTGTAGTTCTTGAATGATATGGGGCTGGGGAGCCCAGTCAGCTAAAGTGCTCTTGTGTGCTGTAGGTCAAAGCGCCGCCGAAACAACTGCTGACCTATAAACGGCCTGTGCAGCCCAAAATTTTCAATTGAACGTTGTAACTGTAGATGATGAGTACTGTCCAAAGGCTTGTATGACACTGCTTGATGGATCACCTGGTATCCATTGTATGGTTCACACTACCTCGTGTGGATTTATGAGGCAACTGACCCAGATCTGCCATGGTCTTTGCAGGATCATAAAATCAAATCTTGTGTTTCTATGCTGGAATTTAGTGAGGGTGAGAAACACGGAACATTTCTAGTTTCTGCGGTCATGCTCAAATGATGTCATACAACTGTCTCGGCTGAGGCTTACCAGAACTATGGACAATGAGTAATGTCCAATTGCTTGTATTAGAACCATAACTTAGCAAACTAGTTGAGAGGGGTGAGTGAATATTGGTAGTCTCTGTGGTCATGGTAAACGGATGCACAAATGTCGTGTACCTGTCTAGACTGGGGCATACCAGAACCATGGACAATGAGTAGTGTCAAAGGGCCTTGTATGAGAAGCATGACTTCGCATGCCAGATCACCTGCAATCCATTGCATGGTGCACAGTCTCTCAAGGGAATATATTTATTTTTTCTATTTTGCCTATACACTGTTACCACCCATACGGGATTTCCCTGTTTCCCCTTGGTGTTCGTTCGCTTTATTTAGTTTTTTTAAAAATAATTTATTATAATTTTTTTAAAATTATTACTATATTGAGGAAGATGACTATCGGATCTGCAATGGTCTTTTGCAGTATCATGAAGTCAAATATCATGTTTCTGTGCTGGAGTTTGTGAGGGTGAGAAATGCGGAACCTTGGTAGTCTTTGCAGTCATGGTCAACGTATGCATGAACGTCATGTAACTGTCTAGGCTGCAGAATACTGGAACCATCGACAATAGCCCTCTTGTAGCTGTAGTGCGACGATAATTCAAACCTAACCAGACCCATTGTCAATAAGCATGCCTGATTAATACAATTGGCAGCCATCTCTTTGCATTTTTCACACTACCTCAAGGGGGTTCATGGGGAAGATGACTATCAGATCTGCGTTGGTCTTGTGTAGGATCATAACGTCAAATCTCATGTTCCGATGTCTGAATTTGATGAGGGTAATGAAGAGGAGGACATTGCAAGTTGGTGCTACTAAGGTGAGGGCCCCATAGAAGGCCTCTATTCTGGCTCCGTTTGTGAATAATAGGACGTCACCATATGTAGAGTTGTTGTTACTATGGTTCAAAAAGCTTGTGTTTACTAAGTCTGGTAGAAGGTGGTCTCATTTCTTGCTTCATGGGCGAAGGTCGACCGATGCCGCTTTATGGCCGATGGTGATTCTTTAAAAATGCACAAAACTTTTCTCTCTGGATAAAACTCGAGGGCAGACAACCTTGGCATGTTTTGTGTGGTCTTGTGTAGGATCATGACGTCAAATCTCATGCTCCGGTGTCTGAATTTGATGAGGGTAATGAAGAGAAGGACATTGCAAGTCACTGCTACTAAGGCAAGGACCCGTAGAAGGCCTGCTCCTTTTGTGAATAATAGGACGTCACTATATGTAGAGTTGTTGTTACTATGGTTCAAAAAGCTTGTGTTTACTAAGTCTGGTAGAAGGTGGTTTCTATTCTTGCTTCATGAGCGAAGGTCGACTGATGCCGCTTTATGGCCAATGGTGATTCTTTAAAAATGCGCAAAACTTTTCTCTCTGGATAAAACTCGAGGGCAGACAACCTTGGCATGTTTTGTGTGGTCTTGTGTAGGATCATGTCGTCAAATCTCATGCTCCGGTGTCTGAATTTGATGAGGGTAATGAAGAGGAGGACATTGCAAGTCGCTGCTACTAAGGCGAGGACCCCGTAGAAGGCCTGCTCCTTTTGTGAATAATAGGACGTCACCATATGTAGAGTTGTCGTTACTATGATTCAAAAAGCTTGTGTTTACTAAGTCTGGTAGAAGGTGGTCTCTATTCTTGCTTCATGGGCGAAGGTCGACCGATGCCGCTTTATGGCCGATGGTGATTCTTTAAAAATGCGCAAAACATTTCTCTCTGGATAAAACTCAAGGGCAGACAACGTTGGCATGTTTTGTGTGGTCTGTGGACATAGGACCGGGCATAATTTGAGTACATTAAAGGAGTACGATTTAGGCACTTTCGTCTCCGCCTTCATTTTAAAGATAACAAAATAAATATATTTTAAAGTAAAACTTGGGTAAAAAGAATTCCCCTCTGCAACAATATGTTACACAAGGACAAATATATTGAATTAAAAATATTTGTAGTTTTCTCCCTTTTTCCTGGGCAGCTCGGTCTTTTAAGCATCCACCTAGCAAGGTCATTGAAGCTATTTCCGAATTACAATTAGCTTTAGCGGTGGTAGCTTGTACAATTTAATTTGCTCTGACACAGTTTTAAAATGCATATCTGGACCGATTTGGTGAACATGCCGATTCTCACATAAGTAACATCGAACAAACTGTTAAGAATTTTTTAACTAAAATAACTGCCGACCTATAAACGGCCCGTGCAGCCAAATATGTCCGTATAATAACCATGTAGGGGGAGTGCATCTTAAATAACCTTCAGAGTCCCCATGCTGGGTACGACGTTGCCCTTAACGGTGCTTATTTGGGTGTTGGATGGTCACTTGTTTGTGGTTCTAAAATAGAACCTATCGCCTTTGTGTAGCTCTAGTGCGAAGATAATTCGAACCTAACCTAATAAGAGTTGGTACTGGTGTCACCAACGGCTTCGATATGCAACGCCTTTGTAGCTAGACAAATAAAAAGGCAGATGTACTTTTGGAACCATGGCCTTTATTAGCTTTGACCTGAATTGGCCCTGCTAGGTCAATTCTAGAGTTCAAAAATGCTTTAGGGAGATTACCCATCAGTTGAGTGGAAACATTGTGCTTGAATCTAATGCACTTCACACAATTTCGAACAAAATTACGTAACAAACTTATTCAAAAACTTACTAAACTTTATTCTTCTGAAAGCTTAACTAAAGTCTACTTTTTAAAAACTACTGGAATTGCGCAATGTCGCACGATCTTACAATTACAGAAAACTGAGTGAGGCCAACATTTCTAAACCCTTTTTCCGACTTCAACTGAACTAAAAGGAAATAACTTGCTTGTTAAAAAATTACTTTTTTGAAAATTTTAAAAAGTTCTTATGTCAGTGTTATGTTTAGTGTTATTTGTGGGGTTGAGAAACACAGAGCTTTGGTAGTCTCTGCGATCAGGGGTAACGGCTGCACAAACATCATGTAGCTGTCAAAGCTGATGCATACTAGAACCATGGACGCTGAGTAGTGTCCGAAGGCTTGTATAAAAAGCATGGTGGATGCTAGATAACCGTGCCATCCATTGCATGGTGTACACAGTATAAAGGGGTATCGTGACAAAGATGACTTTCGTATCTGCGATGGTCTTTTGCATTACCATGAAGTCAAATCTCAAATTTCTATGCTGGAACTTTTGAGGGTGAGGAACAGAAGGACATTGCTAGTCACTGCTATTAAGAATAGGACCCTGTAGAAGAAGGCCTCTATCCTCCTTTCTTTTGTGAATAACATAACGTTGAAGTATGTAGTGTTGTCGTTACTATGGTTCAAACTGGGTGGTGTCGTTACGGGGCGAAGGTCAATCAATCGATGGCGTTTTATGGCTGATGCTGATTGCATTATTAAACATTCAGCTGATGGCACACATCAATACAAAATTCTGATCAAACTATCAGATCTGCTATGGTCTTTTGCAGTACCATGAAGTCAAATTTCTATGCTGGAACTTTTGAGGGTGAGGAACAGGAGGACATTGCTAGTCACTGCTACGAAGAAGTGGACCCTGTAGAAGAAGGCCTCTATCCTCGCTTCTTTTGTGAATAACAAAACGTCGAAGTATGTAGTGTTGCCGTTACTATGGTTCGAACTGGGTGGTGTCATTACTGAGCCAAGGTCAATCACTGGATGGCGTTTTATGGCTGATGCTGATTGTATTTTTAAACATTCAGCTGATGGTATAAATCGAATACAAAATTTATTTCTTTTCTTTTTCTATTTTCTTTTGCAGTATCATGAAGTCAAATCTTGTGTTTCTGTTCTGGAAATTGTGAAGTTGAGAAACACTGAGCATTGGTAGCCTCTGCGGTCATGGTCAACAAATGCACGAACGTCATGTAACTGTCTAGGCTGAGGTATACTGGTACCATGGACGATGAGTAACGTACAAAGACTTGCATTAGAAGCATGACTTTGCAAGCCAGATAACTCGTTGGGATCTTCTACACTATCTAAAGGGGATCATAAAGGTTACGATCAGTTCTGCAATAGTCTTCTGCAGGAGCATTAATAAGAGAAATTTTTAAGCTCACTGATCTAGGGGGCTCGTGGGGAAGATGACTATAGGATCTGCGATCGTCTTGTGTAGGATCATGACGTCAAATCTCATGTTTCGGTGTCTGAATTTTATGAGGGTATTGAAGAAGAGGATATTGCAAGTCGTTGCTACTAAGAGGAGGACCCCGTAGAAGGCCTCTATTCTCGCTCCTTTTTGCGAATATTGGGTCAACATATGTGGAGTTGTCGTTACTACGGTTCAAAATACCTGTGTTTACAAAGTCTGGTAGAAAATGGACGATGGCCTCTATTCTTGTTTCCTGGGTGAAGGTCGATTGATGACCCTTTAATGGCAGATGCTGATTGCTTAAAAGTACAATGGGCAATGTTGTGCATGCCAGACTTAGCATCAGCTTATTACGTTCATAAGCATCGCAGGTGATCACGGTATGCACTACTTGCATGTACCTATCTAGGCTGATGCATTGAAACGATAAAAAAAGACCGATAATGAGTCATCGACATCAGGCACCTCTGCTCCCCGTGTTTACCCTTTCGAAAGAAACTCGCCATTTTCCAGATAGTCAAAAGACGACTGCAATATCTCCAGTGGGTGGTCACCTTCCCGCTTGACGGGTGTCGCGTTGCTGCTGTGCTCCTGGGCATGGACGGGCGTTGCGTTGTTGCCGAACAAGGACGGGCGTCCCGTTGTGGTCCCGGACGTGGTTGCTGTACTCCTGAGCATCGACCAACTTCGCTTGGTTGCTGTGCTCCTGGGCATCAACGAGTGTCGCGTTACTGCTGTGTTCCCTCTGCCTCTGCTGCACACGATATAAGGGGGGGTATCATGACGATGACTATTAGATATGCAATGGTCTTGCAGTATCATAAAGTCAAATCTTGTGTTTCTATGCTGGAATTTTGTGAGGGTGAGAAACACTGCACTTTGGTCTCTACGGTCATGGTCAACGAATGCACGAGCGTCATGTAACTGTTTGTAACTGTTTAGGGCTGAGGCGTACCAGAACCATGGTCGATGAGTAGTATCCAAAGGCTTGTATGAGAAGCATGACTCTGCATGCCAGATCACCTGTGATCCATTGCATGGTGCACATTATCTCAAGGGGGATATTGAGGAAGATGACGATCAGTTCTGCTATTTTCTTTTGCAGTATCATGAAGTCCTAGCATTGCTGTTCTGGAAATTGTGAAGTTGAGAAACACTGAACATTGGTAGCCTCTGCGGTCATGGTCAACGAATGCACGAACATCATGTAACTGTCTAGGCTGAGGTATACTGGTACCATGGACGAAGAGTAACGTACAAAGACTTGCATTAGAAGCATGACTTTGCAAGCGAGATCACTCGTTGGGATCTTCTACACTAGCTAAAGGGGATCATAAAGGTTACGATCAGTTCTGCAATAGTCTTTCACTGATCTAGGGGGCTCGTGGGGAAGATGAGTATAGGATCTGCGATCGTCTTTTGTAGGATCATGACGTCAAATCTCATGTTTTGGTGTCTGAATTTATGAGGGTATTGAAGAAGAGGATATTGCAAGTCATTGCTACTAAGACGAGGACCCCCTAGAAGGCCTCTATTCTCGCTCCTTTTTGTGAATATTGGGTCAACATATGTGGAGTTGTCGTTACTACGGTTCAAAATACCTGTGTTTACAAAGTCTTGTGGAAAATGGACGATGGCCTCTATTCTTGTTTCCTGGGCGAAGGTCGATTGATGGCCCTTTAATGGCAGATTCTGATTGCTTAAAAGTACAATGGGCAATGTTGCGCATGCCAGACTTAGCATCAGCTTATTACGTTCATAAGCATCACAGGTGATCACGGTATGCACTACTAACATGTACCTATCTTGGCTGATGCATTGAAAACCGATAATGAGCGAATGATGCATTGAAACGATAAAAAAAGACCGATAATGAGTCGTCGACATCAGGCACCTCTGCTCCCCGTGTTTACCCTTTCGAAAGAAACTAGCCATTTTCCAGATAGTCAAAAGACGACTGCAATATCTCCGGTGGGTGGTCACCTTCCCGCTAGACGGGTGTCCCGTTGCTGCTGTGCTCCTGGGCATGGACGGGCGTTGCGTATTTGCTGGACAATTACGGGCGTCCCGTTGTAATCATACGTGGTTGCTGTGCTCGTGAGCATTGACGAATGTCACGTGTTCGCCGTGCTCGTGAGCATCGACGAGTGTCGCGTTACTGCTGTGTTCCCTTGCATCGACGGATGTCGCGTTGCTGCTGTGCTCCAGGGCATCGACGGGTGTCGCGTGGTTGCTACTTGAAACTCTTCAGGAAGATTGTGGCACTCGGCTGACGGACGCAGAAGCTACCGAGAAAGAAAAAAATAGTCGCTCTTTGTCCTGATGTCGTGAACCCATCTCGCATGAGTTTACGACACTTTCCCTCTATTCATGAAAAAAGGAAAAAAACTCACTGCGAGAGGTGGAAGGTGCAAAAATATCCGAATCCGGCAAGCGTCTCTTGAGGGTCGACACCTTTCGATCAGCCGCCTTCCTTTGCAGCCGGTCCTCGGGTCGCACGAGAGGAATATTCGGAGTAGGTGGTGGGAAGTCGAAGGACACATAATTCGTGTGTGTTCTAAAGTCCAGGGCTCCATCCACCTGGACTTCCTCCAACAGTCGATCGACGCTAAAATAACCCTTTTTGAGCGTTATTATTGGGTAACGCGTCCCTGCTGGGAGGTAATACGTCTTGTCAGGACGAAATATATACATGTTGAAGTACGTAAAATCTCTGGGACAAAATGTCCGCCGATGGAGGGTGGGAGCATCTGTCTCTTTGCTGCCTACTATCTGGCATGTGACAGCAAAGTATTGCCGAATTTGAATGGTGCACATGCCTTTCACCCTTCTCTACTGTAAAAAGCCCGAATGTAAAAAATTTAGGAACTAAAAACACATTACTGTCCAATTTGTATAAAGTCCGGACGTCCGCGTTATGTCTCTCGACTTCTAGAGGTATCAACAGCCTTTTACCAATTTTTTAAAATTCTTCAGGGGTTGATTAAGTGGCTTTGTATTCTGGTTTCTTAGCTTCTATGATCATTCGTCCTAAATGATCAACGTTTGTGGCAAGAACGCGTCGGAAAAAAAACGCGGAGATCATCACGCTGAGGCGAAAAAGCTATATATGTTGCTGGGTGTAGTTGTAACCATTTATCGATCAGCTGAAGGGAACTATGTTACGTAGACTTTCGATATAAAAAATTATTTCGGAACGCTGCAATGGAAATAGTTCATGCTCCATGTTTAAAAAAAAAGGGGGGGGGGGAAGAGTATACAAAAAGGGTTATTTTATAGTTTTGGCACTCTATGGAATACCTGTTAAAGATAATTGAAAAAAAAAAAGCGTTGCATCTCTATGCGTTAATCATGTATCCAAAAAGTATATCCAGAGAGCAATGATTCCATGTAAAGAACAAAAAACACATTTTAACACACACAACTAAAAATAGATTATGAAAACAAGGGGTAAAAGCTAGGAGATGGAAAGACTTACCCCGATCGATGACCAGACAAGAAGTGACACAGATTCACTGCCCGTATCTCCTTTTTATAGAGGATGGGAACAGCTGCAGGGCAACCCTCCACAACAAGTCATTGTAATTGTTCAAAATTTTGCTCGGATTTTACATTGGCTATTGTTTCCCCGGTTAAGCCATCTTTAGGAGTTGGACATATTTAACTGCTTCATCAAAAGAAGTGACCTTTTGAAATCTGGTTTAACGCCTTCCCTAAATTTAGAAAGTTTAGTATTCTCAAAGAAATTTTTTACGTTATCATTGCTTATTTGTACTTCTAGAAATTTTAAGGTCGCATTTCTAACTCGTGCTGCAAACTGTTTAATACTCTCGGAGCCGTTCATTTTATGATTTGTAAATTGTTGCTGACGTGCAGCAAAATTAGATTTTACGCTGAAAAGTTCTAAGAATTTTCTACGTAACTCTGCAAAGTTCCCTTCGCCCGAAAACTCAAGGGATTGTATAATACGCGTTAAAACATCACCTCAAATTCGACTTTTAAAGTTTATCATTAGCCCAAACCTTAGGCGCAATGGAAGATAATCTTTCAAAAGTGTCAACGAAATATTGGACGGTTAGGGCAGATTCACCATTGAATAAAGGTATCGAATTAGAAAACCCAGAAAGTTTTGTTAAGGCTGGTGTGTTTTGTAAGGGATTAGTAAGTGATGGAATTTCCGTTAGGATATCCTCATTTTGGTCCTTATATTTTAAACTAGTATTTGGGGGAGCCATTTTTATCTTGAAAATTTAATCTCCTTTTTAAGCAGGAAACAAATCGACAAAAAAAAAAGAAATTAAATAAAGCATCCACAATTAAAATAGCTAAGAACTAAAGAGACAAAACAAAAAAGAATTGTTCATTGATTATTGTCAAGTTGTTGCAGTGAAAAGAGAATTTCTGTTCGTAAGTATTTAGAATCACTTTAAAATTATTTTAACGATAACCAGTCTCATCTGAAATATTCCCTTTAATCCACAAAATTTTAAATAAAACGGCACCATTGTTGTGCAGTTATTTAGCTAAGGTTAAGTAATTAAAATGGAATATTTAAAGGGCAGCTGTCAAAGATTAAGGGCAGATATTTAAGTGGTTAACATAATAATAAATTCGGGTCCAGGCATCGCCAAAATAGCTGCCGACCTATAAACGGCCCGTGCAGCCAAAAATGTCCGACGAATAATACCCCGTGTAAGGGAGTGCACCTTAAATATCCTTCAAAGTCCTAATGCTGCATACGATGTCGCCCTTAACGGTTGCGTGGGGTGCCTATTCAGGTGTTGGCTCGTCACCTGACTGTGGTTCTAAAATACGACGCCCGTCGCCAATAGCCCTCGTGTAGCTTTAGTGCGATGACAGGCATGTAAGACACCTCACGGGTTGAAGGGGCCAGAGGAGTCGATGCGAGCAGACGGCAGGAGTTGTTAAGGCAAAAACAGCCTCGAACCAGACGGTCGTATCCTTCAAAGTCCTGACACTGTGTACGATGGCGCCCATAACAGTTGCTTTGGGTGCCTACTCGGGTGTCGTCTTGTGGATGTCGATTTCTTTTAGGTGCTTGTTAGCGACAACAAAGTTGGTGGCATTGTTGCTTCAGATAGTCTTTCGAACTCCTCGTTTAGCTTCAAAGCGACGTAGTGCTGCCTGGACTTATTTGCCTCTGAAAATGGACTTTTTTGCCTCTTCATCAAAGCTAGGCCAGTAGCTCTTTTTGGCCAATTCAGAGTCCAAATTTGAATTTGCTTGCGGGAGGCAGAATTTGTTTTGCTCATGGTATGATTTTAATTGCCCCCTGATTACCCTCTTCGCGTTTCCAAAAGGCGAGGGTCATTTTTGAACCCAATCGTTTTAAAAGGCGGGTCGAGTAATACAGCCTGGGCGACTAAATCACCATGGCAAATTGAGTTGAATCTCTTCTTTAAATTTTAGTCCATTTTTTTTTGCCATTTGCTACACGAGGTTTGCTCGAGTTGTAAGTCGCCAGCCATTCCTTTACATGATCTTGCAAAAATTTGTAAAGGAAAGGCAGTTTCGTTATCGAAACCTTTTTTTCACTGCTAATTTCCTCCGTGGTGGAATCTCTAGCATAAGGCCATATAGCATATAAGGCCATCTATTAAATCCCAATCATCCTTGTGGAAATTAACTTCAGGCGCCGATTCGGAAACTGCCACAGTTGTTAATATCGGGTTTTTGTAATTTTTAAAATGATCTAGCATGTCAAATGTTGAATTCCATCTGCCTTTGGGTCTCTTTGGAAAAAGTCAGTGGTAGAACTCTTTTTAAAGTATTTAACTACCCTTTTAACTTTACAGTGACATCGTGGGCTTCCTTGATGTTAAGGGCAGCTTTTACAACAAGGTTGAGGCACTGTTCAAAGCAGGGAATGTGGCGATATGTCGTCGTTTCCACAGCAGAAACAATCTTAGCTGCATTGTCCAAATCTATAGTTCCTAACCATGGCATATTTTTGTTTTGCTTATAAAAAGTTAATAAAACGATAAAACAGTTGATTATTTGTAATTCGGCTCTTCCAACAGTGGCCTGACGGGGGTTCTAAAATAAGACGCCCGTCGCCAATAGCCCTCGTGTAGCTCTAGTGCGACGATAATTCAAACCTAACATAATCTTCCAACAGTGGAGAGTAATGACGCTTTCATGGAGGGTAATGCCGCCCATCTCTAAACGTCATAACCCGATCGCGCAATATTTTAATTTCGAGCAGTCTAATTAGGAACACAATGTATCCAATGCATTGTGTTTTATTTTTTGTTTTTTTTAACCTATTTTAAAATTAAAACCTAGTGTTTGGCGCAGTGTGGCCTTGGATGCCCTTGCGCCATAAAACCCAAACATCCAAGTATTCTGAAATTACTTATAGGCAACAACTTTTATTAAAAATCTTAGTGTAAAAAAGCAATCAGCCCAGCACTTATATTATGCATTTGCATACATATGCCGTATTCCCTAGTGTGCGAGAGGCAAGATGAGGCAGGATTTTTCTGGGACTATTTATTGCAATTGGATCTTTTCTCCTTTAAAGTTTTTATAGCTTGTGCGACTTTGTTGCTGGCGCTGACAATATCTACACTTTCTTCCCTCAGATACTTGCTAAGGACTATCGTGCTGCTTAACACATCTGTCAATGAAAACAGTGTAATTATAAATTCGCAATTTGAAATTGCATTGTGCAAGCAGCTGGCCGTAGAAGCGATGTTCCAAGTAGATATGTCTTGAAGGGTTATTATGGGCAAATCTTCTTGAAAAAAGTCAAACAACGATTCGTGTCGTTCCACCCATCGAGTTTCGCAGTAGCTTCTCACTTGATGCCCCAAGATATCTATAAGTACCAAATTTCTTTTGGCTGATGATTTAAATAATTTGGTAACTTTGGTTGTCCCTAAGCTGTTTCTCACTTAGTGTTTTGTTGCTTTGAGCTAACGATAAGTTTAATGCGTGATTGCAATAAGCACTAACTGTACTGTATGTTGCTTTCTTTTTTATTTGGTAAGCAGCACCACAATTTTCGGACATATCTACGCTGCATTCATCACATCCTATTCCCATGCAATTTAATAAATCTAAACCTAATTTTTCTGAATGTTTGCCACAATCATCATTATAATTTGCTTTATGCAAATCAATAAAACCTTATTTTATAACCAACGATTTAATATCAAGATATCTAACGTTGAGGCTCAGTTGAGATGCATGTGAAACGTCCGTTGTTTCTTCAAAATGACAGAAATACTTAGAAGCATTAACTTTTTCCAAGATGTTTTCCACAATTTCTTCCCCACAGCATTTAATTACACAGTTAAAAACAATTAGGGGAATGCATGGTTTGCACCAATTCGCCCCCAATGACTCCATTTGTTATCATCAGCTTAAGATTTTTTTTCTCACTAAGTTGAACTCGTACTTATTTATCGTTGGATATAAGAATCTTGAACTTTGAAGAATTAAATAATTTTTTATTTTAATTGAATAAACATATGAAAAAAAAACTTAAAAATTTTTGGGAGTGAATTTTATTTTATGAAATAAATTTACCATAAATTCTTCACGCTTGCATTCTTAGAAGTCTAAAATTTGATTTTCGCAAGTCCATGGGGGCCGCGTCCCTGCCGACATTCAGTTGCCGGAGACGCATTCCTCTGAACAGTTCACTTTTAAGGGGTTCCTGAATCTGTACACTATCATCAGTGTAAAGGTCATAACGATGTGCAAAATAGTACGGGTGGGCCGGACACGTATTCGGCGGCTGCTCCTCATTGGATGCGTTTTGCCCTCTGGGGACAGGAAGCTCCATCGAAAACAGCATCGTCTGGATGCCTACAGAGGCAGCTGGGACGACGCTCGGGTTCGGCGGCACCGTTTCGACGAGAGTGGGCGGCGTCACCTCAGCAGCAGTAGTAGTAGTAGTAGGCAGTACTCTTTCGAGGGGAGCGTTTGCTACAAGATAACATGAAACATGTTTTAGTCTACCCATTCTATTTTAAATGAATATTTTCAAAGATGGATTCCCTCATCAAAAAAAGAAATACTTACATGTAAAGTATTCTCCCAAGAACGTCATCTCTCTTTCATCTGGGGTCGATGTCTCTGGATGAAGGGGTGTCGGGGGAGAGATGGGCGAGTAAAGGCCTCCGTTGTAGGAATTCTCGCCAAGGTTCTGCTCGATGAGGGTCTGCTCATACGAAGGGCTCGACAGAAAGTCCAAAATAACTAGGGGAGGAAAAAAAACACGAATGAGTCTCCACTTTTTTAAGTGTTTCATTTTTTTTTTATAAAAAGAAAAAGAAGACTCACAATTATCGAAATCGTCAAACTGCACCGGTGAGGGGTCCTGCTGGATGGGTGTCGCTTGGTCGTTGTTTTGCAGGACGGCACTGGCGTGGTCGATGATTCCCAGGGCCTCGACGCGTTCGTCGCGTTCCAGGGCATCGGCGGGATCTTGACGGGCCACTTTGCTCGGAGTTACTGACTCAGAAACTACCGAGAACGTAAAAAAAATAGTCACTCTTTGTCGTCGTGAACAACCCATGCATTTACGACACTCTCCCCCCATGAACAAAAAAAAACACAACTCACTGCGAGAGGTGGATGGTGCACAAATGTCCTCTTCCCGCAAGCGTCTTTTCAGGGTTCGATCCGCCTCGGGTTGTACGAGAGGGGCATTTGGAGTCCGTGGAGGGAGTTCGAACGACATGTAATTCGTGTGCGTTCGAAAGTCCAGGGCTCCATTCACATGGACTTCCTCCAGCACCCGATCGACGGTAAAATAACCCTTTTTTAGAGTTATAATGAGATAGCGGGTCCCTGCTGGGAGGAAGTAAGTAGTGTTCGGCCGAAATACATTCATATTAAAATATGTATAATCGCTTGGACAAAATGTCCACCGATGGAGGGTGGGCGCATCCCTGCCCATCTGTTGTCTAGTTTGGGGCATGGTACAGTAAAGTATTACTGAATTTGATTGATAGATATGTCTCTCACCCTCCTCAACGGTAACTAGTCCAAACGTAAAAAATTTTGGGACTAGAAAGACGTTATTGTCCAATTTATATAACGTCCGGACGTCAGCGTTATGTCTAACTCCTTCAAGGGGAATCAACAGCCTTTTGCCGATTTTTTTGAAATCGTCCGGCGTTAATTGAATGGCTTTATATTCGGGTTTTTTGGCTTCGACAATTATGCGTCTGAAATGCTCTACGTTTGTTGCAAGCACGCGATGAAAAAAAACGCGGAAATCATCACACCGCGGGGAAAAAGATATAAAGGTTTCTGGATGTAGATGTATCCATCTATCAATCTGTTGAAGCGGGTCAATGTTACGTAACGATTGAATGTCAAAAATGATTTCGGAGCACTGCAACGGAAATAGTTCAGACAGCATATTTGTATCGCGCAGAGATCGTAGAAGAATTGTTTTTTTTTACAATCTGTTGCCAACTGGGCAATCTCGTGAAAGTTATCGGAACAAGTTTCTTTCGTTTCTGGTGAATGGGCCGTTGGACGTTGTTCTTGGGACTCAGCAGGTCTCACATCGTGAATTTTTTCGCAAGTCCATGGGGGCCGCGTCCCTGCCGACATTCAGTTGCAGGAGACGCATTCCTCTGAACAGTTCACTTTTAAGGGGTTCCTGAATCTGTACACTATCATCAGTGTAAAGGTCATAACGATGTGCAAAATAGTACGGGTGGGCCGGACACGTATTCGGCGGCTGCTCCTCATTGGATGCGTTTTGCCCTCTGGGGACAGGAAGCTCCATCGAAAACAGCATCGTCTGGATGCCTACAGAGGCAGCTGGGACGACGCTCGGGTTCGGCGGCACCGTTTCGACGAGAGTGGGCGGCGTCACCTCAGCAGCAGTAGTAGTAGTAGTAGGCAGTACTCTTTCGAGGGGAGCGTTTGCTACAAGATAACATGAAACATGTTTTAGTCTACCCATTCTATTTTAAATGAATATTTTCAAAGATGGATTCCCTCATCAAAAAAAGAAATACTTACATGTAAAGTATTCTCCCAAGAACGTCATCTCTCTTTCATCTGGGGTCGATGTCTCTGGATGAAGGGGTGTCGGGGGAGAGATGGGCGAGTAAAGGCCTCCGTTGTAGGAATTCTCGCCAAGGTTCAGCTCGATGAGGGTCTGCTCATACGAAGGGCTCGACAGAAAGTCCAAAATAACTAGGGGAGGAAAAAAAACACGAATGAGTCTCCACTTTTTTAAGTGTTTCATTTTTTTTTTATAAAAAGAAAAAGAAGTCTCACAATTATCGAAATTGTCAAACTGCACGGGTGAGGGGTCCTGCTGGATGGGTGTCGCTTGGTCGTTGTTTTGCAGGACGGCACTGGCGTGGTCGATGCTTCCCAGGGCCTCGACGCGTTCGTCGCGTTCCAGGGCATCGGCGGGATCTTGACGGGCCACTTTGCTCGGAGTTACTGACTCAGAAACTACCGAGAACGTAAAAAAAATAGTCACTCTTTGTCGTCGTGAACAACCCATGCATTTACGACACTCTCCCCCCATGAACAAAAAAAAAACACAACTCACTGCGAGAGGTGGATGGTGCACAAATGTCCTCTTCCCGCAAGCGTCTTTTCAGGGTTCGATCCGCCTCGGGTTGTACGAGAGGGGCATTTGGAGTCCGTGGAGGGAGTTCGAACGACATGTAATTCGTGTGCGTTCGAAAGTCCAGGGCTCCATTCACATGGACTTCCTCCAGCACCCGATCGACGGTAAAATAACCCTTTTTTAGAGTTATAATGAGATAGCGGGTCCCTGCTGGGAGGAAGTAAGTAGTGTTCGGCCGAAATACATTCATATTAAAATATGTATAATCGCTTGGACAAAATGTCCACCGATGGAGGGTGGGCGCATCCCTGCCCATCTGTTGTCTAGTTTGGGGCATGGTACAGTAAAGTATTACTGAATTTGATTGATAGATATGTCTCTCACCCTCCTCAACGGTAACTAGTCCAAACGTAAAAAATTTTGGGACTAGAAAGACGTTATTGTCCAATTTATATAACGTCCGGACGTCAGCGTTATGTCTAACTCCTTCAAGGGGAATCAACAGCCTTTTGCCGATTTTTTTGAAATCGTCCAGCGTTAATTGAATGGCTTTATATTCGGGTTTTTTGGCTTCGACAATTATGCGTCTGAAATGCTCTACGTTTGTTGCAAGCACGCGATGAAAAAAAACGCGGAAATCATCACACCGCGGGGAAAAAGATATAAAGGTTTCTGGATGTAGATGTATCCATCTATCAATCTGTTGAAGCGGGTCAATGTTACGTAACGATTGAATGTCAAAAATGATTTCGGAGCACTGCAACGGAAATAGTTCAGACTGCATATTTTTAAGGTATATGTACACGTTTTACAATTTTTTTTTTTAAATTTTCATTGGAAATTGTTTTTTAAATTTATACCATAGATAAAGTACACATAGGCTAACTATTTTATACAAGTGAAGCAATACATGCCAATTATGACATTCCTCAGAAAATCAATTTCAAGTGACTAGAAGACCCTAAATTTGATTGCTTTTACAAAAAAAATTACAAGTCAAAAACTAAGCTATGGATTTTAATATTGGTATCATCCGAAAGTTAATTAAACAGACCCTATTATAAAGAAATAAGACAAAATTGAATAGTCGTTTTTCACTTTCTGTAAGGTGTACATATACCTTAAAAAAAGGGGGGGGGGAAGAGTATTCAAAAAGGGTTATTTTATCGTTTTAGCATTTTATGGAATACCTGTTAAAGAGAAAAAAAATACAGCGTTACATCATGTATCCAAAAAGTATAACCAGAGAGCAATAATTCCATGTAAAGAACAAATTTTTACACACACAACTAAAAAAAAAGTAGATAAACAAGGAGTAAAAGCTAGGAGATTGCAAAGACTTACCCCGATCGACGACCAGACGAGAAGTGACACTGTGTCACCGCCAGCATCTCCTTTTTATAGGAAGTGGGGAAGAGCTGTTATGCAATCCTCTCTGCCTTCAACCACCACCGCAGCAGCAGCTGTCAAGATAGAAAAGTCCCAATAGTCAACCTTTGCAACAGCATCGCCAAAACCTCTGCAACATTGAAATAGCTAAACATTCAAAGTTGACATTAAATCTTTGCAACGTTGGAAAGAGCGGACAACCAGGAATGGTTTGACAGCTAGTCAACTTCGGGAACAGGCCAAGGATCGAGGTTGGATTCCAGCAAAAATCGAGGTTGAGTTACAGCAAAACGAGGTTACTACAAAAGGTTGAGAACCACTGAGTTAGAGGATCGGAGCTCCAAGTTAAGAGCTGTCCCAGCTTGAAAGCCAGTCAGAATCTTCGAGTCCTTCTCTCTCGCTGACCCCTCGTCAGATATCTTTTTTGATCTGCCTAGTTTTTAAATTTAATCCTGCCCCTCACGGATCAATATCCACTTAGGGTTCAAATTCACTCCCCAAACTTCCTTTACCCTTTTTTCGATTGGGGCGAGGGTGGCAGAAGACCTCTGACGCAATTTCGACTGATTGGCTTATCTGCTCCTTTGAGCGGTCAGCAACCGACCCTTCTTTGAAGTACAGAGTATGTTTTTCGTAACTCGAAAATATCAGCACAAAGGCTTCTGATAAGTTAAGACCCAGTTTCCCAGCAAGAATTGAATAATAAAACAACTATATAAAATATACACATTTTTTAAAGTAAAAATTTGTTTAAAAAAACTCATTATATAGAATAGAAAACATTTATTTAAGTAAAACATTCATTAAAACTCATTAAACAAAAAACCTTCCCTATACCAAAACACCAAACTGTATAAAATGACCACCACTTTCAACATCCACAAAAAACACAGCCTTCCTTAAAGACGGTACACCAAGGAAAAACCTTCTTTACGAACACTTGATCAGTCTTTTTCTTCCGCTCGCATTGCACCAGCCAAAATCCATCTGCCAACCCCCGACACTCCAGTCAACGCCCCGTTTCTCTTAAAAAGATATGTGTATTGCAATTTAATTTTCAAATTTTTTTTGCTTGCAAATAAATATGTGTGCACATGCCTCTTATTCATAATTTTATGCCCACTCTTAAATTCTATACTTGTAATAATATAAGCAATTAATAGGTTCATGGAACATTTGTTAATTATGAAATTCAAAATCCAAAACTTTTCCGTTGTTGACTCTTTGTTTAATATTGAAATGCGGAACAAAGTTTCTTTAACACAACGCTATGTTTTTATATTCACTCCTAGATAAAGGATGAGACCGATAAATCAACTACATTTGTATCATTTAAAAATATTCTATACAGCCAAGCGTTTTCTCCTTCGCCAAACTTCGACGTCATTCACCAAGAAAGTCATCCAACTAATGAAGAAGAAATTGACCAGGAAAATGTTTTCTTGAAAAGGCGAGATAATCTACAGTATTTCTGTCTGAAAGACATAACTCTAAAAAACTGTGGCTACAACTACAAAACTGAAATGTCCACATATGAAGAGATTATGTTTGAACTTGAGGCCCACGAGTTGTTTGAACTGATTCTGACAGGCAATGTGTGCAGGAACTTTCAATGTTAATTCGTTGGTCCATTTTTTTGATAAAGAGAATAGCAATACATTCCGATGCTGCGATCATATGTGTTGGAAATAAACAAAAACAGTTTAAGATTGTTTATTCATTAGATTAAATTTGAAGATCAATTATTGCTGTTTGCTTTTAAAAAGATGACTCGTAAAATATAACGAGCACAGAACTTTATTTTGAATCTCATCTTCTTCATTTACTTGGTCATCCATTCCATCAATGGCATCAGGAATGAATAGTTGCAGACTTTCACTTGCTTTGTCCTCTGTTTTTTTTGAGCAACTCAGTAGAGGATCACTGCTTAGCAGAAGTCGATTTAAAATGTCCCTGTTGCAAACTATTCTGTTACTTGTTCGTGAAAAATTGTCTCGGTTTAGTTTAAAATGTTCGTTTCCTGCTTCCAAACTTCTTCGGACAGCTGGCCAATGGGCAATAAAGCATTTTTTGTAACTGTGGCTCCATTAATTAAAACTTTATGCAATGTTGGAGTCATTGGGTGCCAGTTATATTTGTCGATGTAATTTTTTGTATTTTCCAACACATAATCTTCAAAATTTTTCAAGTCAATTCTTCCTGCCATTTCTTTATTGGTAATCTATAGGACAGGTGAAGAATGGATTCTAAGTATCTTATGCGGGTATGTAGATTTGACAGGCCAAATTTTAAACTGTCGGATTTTTCAGAAAAATTATTAGTTTAAGTTGTTACATTTATTGTGTTTCTTCAAAAGACTAACATCTCGTGGTTGATGTGGTGCCAGTTGCCACGTTTCATGCTTTATCGTCAACCATAGTCCAAAGCATGGTATGTTTCACTGTGACTGTTCCAAAAACGGTGAATATCTCAGTAAATATTTCGGAATTTCATTACATAAATTTCCGGTCAATTTTAAACCGCCATGTAAAAGAGTAGCCTTGCCTTTGTACTTTTCTTTTATGTAGTTGTAATGGAAATCATACATTAAATGTTTACTTAAATCCAAATTACATGCTCCTGTTAATCGGCCTGTCCAACTTAAGTTAATTTTTTTTGTTTTGCACGCCAACTAAATCTGGGTTGATAATTTGAAGGCATGGAAGGCTGGTGATACAATTAATTTCTTCATTCTTTGTGAACAAGTTCAACATTCACTCGATTTCTTAAATTTTCTTATGTCTTGCCGTAGACGCCACTGTTCATTAGTTTATAAAAGTCATTTTAGAATGTGTTTCATGCAGCCTTTAGCCATGGCTTTTGGTCAAATACCAAGACTCTATGATATGTTTCAGAACCATGCCTAAAGACGGGTACAGTTTTAAATTAGGACATGTAGGACATATTTGTTTTTATCATAAATCCGGTGTTAGTTTTTCAGTATTTTGTATTTTTAGATGGCAGGATTCCGCAACAAATTTGCTGAAATGGGAAACCATTTCCTTTTGAATTTCTCTATTTTCTAGTGCTAGAGGATTAGTCGTTGTGATGGTCATGTAAAGTTTCTGGTTACAACAAATCCACATCCAGCATACAACCTTGGGGTCCATCTTCTTTGAAATCTTCAATATTCAATTAATCTATTTCTTCGCGCTCCTACCATTTAAAATTTTCAATTGGTAGGTGTTACAGGCAGGATGGCATATCCATACAAATTATTGGGGTCATAATACATTTTATACTTTGATTTTTCATTTTTGTTGTAGCTCCTTAAATATTTATTGTTGGCTTGAGAGCCTTTTGGTTGTTGTGCTGATGCCACCTCTTAAGGATTTTTCAAAAAAGAGATGCATATCAGGGTCAGTTTTTAATTCTAATTTGACTTTTGTCATTTTCAGACATGCTTGCCACGCTAAACCAGCAGCTGTAAATGCATGTCAAGGATCAATTTGATAATTGTTTAAACTTATATTTCTAAAATTTTCAAATATATCTGCAAGCAACAACACATCGGTTTTGACGTGAGGTTCGTGATAGTCACCCAATGTGTATGCTTTCAGTTCTACAGACAGTTTGTGCATTAGGGTGGACGCAAAAAATAAAAGTTCGATTTTTTTAAGTGGCACCCCCCTAAAAGTTGCCATTTGACTAAAAAATGAGATTGGCGAAGTTCAATCGGTAAGCTCAATCGGAATATATTGATTTGTGCCTCACCGGTAAAGTTGCGGGAAATTGCCGTTTTTCTCTAAAATACGCAGTATTTCCGCTACAAAATTCAAACGATTTATTCTATATGCGTAAGTATAATTTCATCTTAAAGCATATATTCTTAGCTTTAATTTGAATACCTACAAGTTGCATATGAAACTTGTATATTAGGAGATAAAAAACAATTATAACACACGACTCAAAATATTGATTTAAAAATAAAATAAAAAAAAAACGTTTCATTGTCCCCCAACTTACCTTATAATTTCGTTTATTGATTATTTATAAAATATTTTAGTTGTGCACCAATTTAATGAACCATTTAAATTTATAAAAAATGTATAATTTTTACCAAAAGAGGGGGGGGGGGGAGGGGGCTATAAAAAACTATGAATTACGTAACTTCCTCGCGAAAAATCTCTTATTCGTTCAATCTACAATCCATCCTTACTATTACAATGAATCGAAAAACATTTGTAAATAATTTATTTATCAGAAAGGGAAATTTTACGGTTTACTTTTTGTGAAATTAACTTATCAAAATCAAGTAGAAGGTAGCGTTTTTTCCAGGGTGCTTTTCGTTACGTCTGGATATATTTTTCTGCAATCGGATATTATCTGTAAAAGGTATTGCTTCTGCATTTCATCTTTTCTAATAGTGTAGTCCTGGATGAGTCTGACGTCCCTTTCTGCTGTGTCGTAACGACTCTGAAGGTTTCTTACAATGTTTTTCCCTTTGAGAAAACTTGGGTCTTGTTCCCACATACTGGGAACGGACTTTAAGAAGTCAGTTGATAATTTGAAAAAGTACAATGGTGAGGGAGTGATGAAATGGTCAAGTTGGGTGTTTAAAAATAAATGAATTTTTTCTAATGAATTTCTTTCTATTTTTTTTCGGGGATATTTGGTTTAATTGTTCTTTTTTCACTATCAATTTCTTCAAAATTATTTCCTTTTTCTTGAAAAGAAAAAAAAGAGTTTAGAGGCCATTTTAACTTTAATTTTTTCGTTTTAAATTTGGGTCAAATAAGGCAAAACAAAATTGTTCAGGTTTTAGGTACCATAAATGACTAACAAGTTTTTTTTTATTGCAGTGTTTGATGCGTTTTCATCCATTGTTTTGTAATTAACTAACTTTTTACACAATTGTAAATCATTGTTAGGGGCCGTAAACCAATGATTTACGTAAATTTTTAAAATAAATGTGCACAAATTTCTGGCCTGCACAAATTCCTAGAAATTCTTTTCAACGCATCTTGAAGGGCAACGTCAAAAAGATCGTCAAGAATGGATTTAAAGGTTTGAATGTCTTCATCTTGAGACTTACTAATTCTTGTAGCATTTTTCTGTAGTTTCCTAATCTTTTGTAAGAGTTTTCAAGCTTCAAAACACATTTTTGGAATTGCTTTGTAGGTATTCCCGCTTTTTGCCAGAAAACTGGAACTTCCTCGATTGTTAATTTTGCAGAATTTTTGATATCCAGCTTAACTTGCCGTAAGTTATAAAATAAACTTCGCAAGACTTGACCATTTGATGGAAGTTTACTACCAGTTACTTGATGCGACATATATCCAATCAAAAATGTATTTTCTTAAACTCGCCCCTCCTAAATTTGTTGAAGTCGAACTCGAACTATTCGAATCCATTTTCAAAGAAATATAGAAAAATTACTTTATTTACCAGTTCATGCAGAAAGTTACCACACTTCTTAATCTACTCGTATTCTCTTTTATATGTATAAACAGAAGTTCATCGCATTCCCAACTCCCCAATTGACATCCCTTTGAACTCGTCCCTTTATTGCAGGGATAAAGCTTTCTTCACCCCTCACTTAGGAATGTGGCAAAAACACAGAATTTATGAGATCAACCACCCCCGCCTCTTCAGAAGTAGTGAGGTGGCATTCAGAATTTCACTTTGATTTTGGGAGTATTGGAGTAAGAGATGTGCCGCCCAAATTTTACTAAATATGTGTGTTATAACGGTCTTAAACGTTAAGTTTTTCAAACTTTGTTTAGAAAGAAGATTTAAACTATCCCCTTGTTTGATACACTAGAGAAATAGAATGGACTAGAAAATTATATTGTGAACAATATTGTTTAAAATAGGTAAATTCGTCCCAATTTCAGCATGCAATTTTTGGTGGTGGCTTATTTTTTTTAAACAGATTATGACAAGATATATTTTATAAACAAACAGTAAACGAAATTAGGACATCAAATACACACATAAAAAATATTATTTTTTTAAGAAATCTTAAAAATCAATATTTTTGACGTTGTCCTTAAAAAAGGTCATATCTCTTAACATACAAATTTTTTATTCATGTTGTAGGTACTCAAATTAAAGCTAAGAATCCATACTATAACATAAAATTATAATTACATTTTAAAAATGAACCGTTCTAATTTTATAGGGAAAAAACTTAGTTTTTTTTTAGAAAAACAGCAATTTTCCCGAACTTTAGGCTCGTTGAGGCACGGGTTAATATTATCCGATTGAGCTCAAACTTCGGCAATTTCATTTTTTGATCAAGTGGCAACTTTTAGGAGGGTGCCACCAAACAAATTCTGAAAATAAATTTTCCTATGGGTCCTTGCGTCCACCTTAATGCACAATGTATGGTTATAATGCACATATTTATCCATGCCATAGTAACTCGTTTGTATCAATTTGTAGACATATCACAGAGAACAGTGACATGAAGGGTTTCAATATCACTTGACTTTCAAAAAACGAGCAATACAACACATTATTTGAGAGCATCACATTAGTTGTTCCACTTTAAAGACAAAATTAATCCAATAAAATTCAGTGAAACTATGTACAAAGGAGTGAAATTATGTACTATTACAGTGTGCGCATGGTTCCCAAAATACTTGGCGTTTCAAAGTTTTGTCAAAAAGTGCATAATAAGCTCATGTAGTTTTAAGGATCCATTTTCAGCAAAATAAACTTCTTAATGCAGAAATGTGAAATCAGGATTTTTCTCCCAAAATACTTGGCGATTCAAATTTCTGTCAAAAGTACATAAAAGCATAATGGATCATACAATATGCGCAATGTATGGTTATAATGCGCATAGTTACTCATTTGTATCAATTTGTAGACATATCAGTATCACATAGATATAAAGGGTTTAAATATCACTTGACTGAAAAACGCTTTATCACTTGACTTGGAAAACGAGCAATACAACACATTATTTGGGAGCATCACGTTAGTTGTTCCACTTTAAAGACAAAATTAATCCAATAAAATTCAATGAAACTATGTACAAAACAGTGAAACTATGTACTATTAGAGTGTTCATATCGCTCCCAAAATACTTGGCGTTTCAAAGTTATGTCAAAAGTAAATAAAAGTGCATAGTAAGCTCATGTAGTTTAAGGATTCATATTCAGCAAAATAGACTTCTTAATGCAGAAAAACGCTTGATCACTTGACTTGGAAAACGAGCAAAACACATTATTTTAGAATATCAAGTTAGTTGTTCCACTTTAAAGACAAAATTAATCCAATAAAATTCAGTGAAACTATGTACAAAACAGTGAAACTATGTACTATTAGAGTGTTCATATCGCTCCCAAAATACTTGGCGTTTCAAAGTTTTGCCAAAAGTACATAAAAGGGCATGGTAAGCTCATGTAGTTTTAAGGATTCATTTTCAGCAAAATAAACTTCTTAATGCAGAAATGTGAAATCATGACTTTTCTCCCAAAATACTTGGCGATTCAAATTTCTGTTGAAAGTACATAAAAATATAAAAGTACATAGTACTCTTATGTAGTTTTAAGGACACTTTTTCAGTAAAATAAACTTTTTAATGCAGAAATGTAAAATCAGGATTTCATTATTACCGGCACACTTACTCTGTAATGTTCTTTTCAAAATAAGTTTAGACATGTGGGGCTGGGGAGCCCAGTCGGTTAAGCACTCGCTTAGCATGCGGAAGGTCCCAGGTTCGGGTCCGGGCATCGCCGAAATAGCTGCCGACCTATTAACGGCCCGTGCAGCCAAAAATGTCCGACGAATAATACCCTGTGTAAGGGAGTGCACGTTAAATATCCTCCAAAGTCCTAACGCTGCGTACAATGACGCCCTTTAACGATTGCGTTGGGTGCCCATTCAGGTCTTGGCTCGTCACTTGACTGTGGTTCGAAAATACGACGCCCGTCGCCAATAGCCCTCGTGTAGCTCTAGTGCGACGATAATTCAAAAAATTTAAATTTAAGTTTAGACATGTACAAACGTTACTGTTTTTTTAAAAGTAAAATAAATGATAAAATATTACTAAAATGCATAAGAATATATTTGATAAAACTTAATATTCAACAACAACACACAATGGTATATATTCCAATTATTTTATTTACAAATTAGACTGGTTTTTTTAAAAGTCCATTTACCGTTCTTCGGTAAATAAAAAACAGTGTAGGTATGGCTCCCAAAATATTGATGAGTTGAAAATTGTTGCAAAATCCACAAAAATACATACAGTACAGTCCCGATTATCCGTGCCCCGATTATCCGATTTTCCGCTTTAACCGAGCTTTGAAATATTTCTAGTATTTTTCCGACGACTACCGAAACAAATTCTGAACAGAACATGATCTCACAAAGAAATCCAACAATAATTCCACCTTTACTTTTCTTACATTGCTGCCGAGAAACGCCAAAATAACATAAAACAAAAAACAATTAAAGACTTTTTTTTAATTGAAAGAACTATTGCAGTGTCCTGTATATTAATTGCACGTAATCTGTATAACATTTGTACTTGTTAAAATATACACTTAGACATCCAGAATTGTTTTATTTAATGTTTTGCTTTAACCGAGTTTTACGGTTATCCGAGTTAGTCTCGGTCCACATTAACTCGGATAATCGGGGTTCTACTGTAGTTAAATAAATGTTTATATTGACTAAAATGCGCAGAAGTATGTAGATTATATAAAACAGTGAATCAAAAAAACAATAATCACACAATATATTTCAAATTTGCTTTGAAATAATGTAACATATAAAAACCCAATTACAAGAAATTCAAATATATTTTTCTTTTAACACTTAGCCATTTACTATTCTTGGGTAAGAAAAAAAGAGTAGATAGGGCTCCCAAAATACTGAATTTGTTGAAAATTGTTGCAATTCAACAATCTATAAAAATATATGGTTGAATAAATTTTGATACTCGACAAAAATGCACAGGAATATGGAGATTAAATGAAACAATGAATAATATAGTTACACAATTTTAAGTATTTCGATAACTTTTTACAAATTTAACTGTTTTTTTTTTATGAGTCCATTTACCATTCTTGAGTAAATAAAAAAAACAGTGTAGGTATGGCTCTCAAAATATTGATATGTTGAAAATTGCTGCAAGTCAACAATTCATAAAAATATGGCTAAATAAATGTTGATTTGATTAAAATGAACAGAAATATCTAAATTATATAAAACAATGAATTAAAAAAAACAATAATTACACAAAATTTGCACAGACTTCTGGCCTGCACAAATTTCTGGCCATTCTTTTCAACGCATCTTGATGGGCAACGTCAAAAAAAAAAAAAAAATCGCAAGAATGGATTTAAAGGTTGAACTGGAACTTCCTCGATTATTAATTTTGCAGAATTTTTGATATACAGCTTAACTTGCCGTAAGTTATAAAATAAACTTCGTAAGACTTGGCCATTTGATGGAAGTTTACTACCAGTTACTTGATGCGACACACATACAATCAAAAATATATTGTCTTTCCTTCTTAAACTCGCACCTCCTAAATTTGTTGAACTTGAACTATTCAAATCCATTTTCAAAGAAATATAGTAAAATTACTTTATTTACCAGATCATGCAGAATATTACCACACTTCTTAATCTACTCATATTCTCTTTTATATGTATAAACAGAAGTTCATCGCATTCCCAATTCCCCTATTGACATCCCTTTGAACTTGTCCCTTTATTGCAGGGGATAAAGCTTTCTTCACCCCTCACTTAGGAATGTGGTAAAAACACAGAATTTATGAAATAAACCATCCCGCCTCTTCAGAATTCCCCTTTGATTTTGGGAGTATTGGAGTAAGAGATGTGCCGCCCAAATTTTACTAAATATGTGTGTTATAACGGTTTTAAACGTTAAGTTTTTCATATTTTGTTTAGAAAAAAGATTTAAACTATCCCCTTATTTGATACACCAGAGAAATAGAATGGATTAAAAAATATTTGAACAATATTGTTTAAAATAGGTAATTTGTCCCAATTTCAGCATGCAATTTTTGGTGTTTCTTCATTTTTTTTTAAAGAGATCATGACAAGATATATTTTATAAACAAACAGTAAACGAAATTAGGACTCCAAATACACACATAAAAAATATTATTTTTTTAAAAAGAAATCTTAAAAATCAATATTTTTGATGGTGTTCTTAAAAAAAGGTCATATCTCTTAATATACAAATTTTTTATTCATGTTGTAGGTACTCAAATTGAAGCTAAGAATCCATACTATAACATAAAATTATAATTACATTTTAAAAATGAACCGTTCTAATTTTATATTGAAAAAAGTGGGATTTTTTTAAAAAAACAGCAATTTTCCCGAACTTTAGGCTCGTTGAGGCACAGGTTAATATTATCCGATTGAGCTCAAACTTCGGCAATTTCATTTTTTGATCAAGTGGCAACTTTTAGGTGGGTACCACCAAAAAAATTCGGAAAATAAATTTTTCTATTGTTCCTTGCGTCCACCCTATTGTGCATGAATGTAGTCTTCTTCTGATGTATGCTCTTCTGTTAAATCGTTGAAGAACTATTCTTTTGAAGGAAGTGATGTTTCTTCGAACTTTGCAAAAAGTCCATGTATGAGTTAGGATACACCACTCTCCTCTGTAGCAGTTGAAAGTGTTCTTGAGGAATATGTTCTTGAGTAATATGAAACTTGTTTTTGTCTAAATTTTTAGTGAGGGTATCCAGAGCGGCATTCATGTATTTGAAAGCTGTCCAGAAATTGCAAATTTCTAAGGGAAAATGTCATGTATTTTTGCATATCAATTGGAATGCAAGAATTTTTTTGGGATTTGAATTTTCCTATACCACTCATTAATGGACTCTCATAGTTACGTAAATTATGAAATATAACATGAATTTTAGGGAAAAATTTAAAGTTGATATTGCATACGTTATAGGCGGCACCTCTATATAATCCCGTGACCCATGATCATGGTCACGAACACGGCCCATTCCTAAATGTTTGTCACAAATGTGGCAGTTTGTTTCCTTTGCAACTCCTCTTTTTTGTTGCTGTGCTATTACCATGGGTTTTGGATATTTTAACATTTCCTGCATAGCCTCTTCTTCAGAAACCATACAATTTAGAAATTGGCCTACTGCGTTCTGTCCTCTATAGACAACGGTAGGCTTGGCACTTTTACCATCGGGGCCAACCACAACGCATGCAGAACCACATGGAACATGTTGTGCCATTTTTTCCGTGTGTGAAACATGGTCACTATTGTTACACTTTGAGTATTTAATCAAAATGCATTCAAAATCTGCAAAAGTAGTGTAGGGAATTTTGATTTTAAAGTTAGGATTCGAAAATGTTAACCATTTATCTTTTTAAGATGGATAAATTATTCTCTGCAGTGTGTGTTCCTTACAATATGATTTGTGTTCTAAGTAATTTTTCGTTCGAAAACCTATGTAAACAGTAATCACAATAAAAACTTTTAAAATTAAGGTTTACATGATTTTGGAATCTATTAACACTTATTTTTAATTGGAAAATTTGTTTTCATATGCATAAACATTAACTGAGATTGAATTTGCCTTTTCAAAAGAATCTATTTGCTTCAACTCAACCGGAAATGTTAACGTGTCTGTGTTTAAAGTATTTTGTTGTGTGATGTAGTGAGAAACACGGTGTGCATTTTCATCTATTGGATATAAATGACCCAAAATGCTCAGAAAACAATTTTGGTCATCATTTTGGACATAATCATAGCATGTTTGTTTTCTAAATACTTTGGAAGAGGAATACAGCTGGAACCCATTAAATTTAAAGGAAGACCCATTCCCACTTCCTAAGCGTTCAAATGCGTCGTAAGAATTTAAAAGTTTTGTGCTTGCAATATCTATCTGTGAACTTAATTCATTTTCTTGTAACGTCGTTATACAGCTGCTACGAAAATATGAAGTGCAATATTCCTTGTCCTTGCCATGGTCAAGAGCTTTTCTTCCCAAACGGCATTGCATTACATATACCATTAGGCAGCCTTCTTTACACGAAGAAATTCTATTATTTTCCCCTTTCATTCCTGTTGACAAACTTGTAAATATATTCTAGGTTTGTTTTTATTATTTCAATTGGGGAGAATGAATATTCTCTTCCAGTGAGTTGTATCCAATTTTCCCTGGGATATTGGCCTTTGAATGACGATGTGTAATCATAGACACCCCTCCACGAGTCCCCTTCTCGATGAAGAGGTGCATATCAATATCTGTGAACAGGTCAAGCTCCACCTCAGTCATCTTCAGCGCCACTTGCCATGCCAGTCCAGGAGCAGTCATCAAATGTGCAGCGTCCAACTTTTAGTAATCCAGAGTGAGGTTACGGAAATTGTCGTAAAGGTCAGTCAGTAGGAGGCATCCGTCTTCACGTAAAGATTGTGGTAATCACCTAGATTTTGGATGTTGAAGGCCCTCCATACTAGCTTAGCGTGCTCGTACTCTTCATCTGAGATTCCTTCTTCGAACAATGTACTGTAGAAAGCATCCAGGGGTGGTAGGGTGGTCTCCGCAAACTTGGCGTACATGTCCATGTACTCGTAGGGATAAAACCCTTCTTCAAAAGCAGATCTATATCAGGGGACTGGATGCAGCTTCTTAGGATAGAGAACTTATCCTTCTCCAAGTTCGTGGCAAGCAAAGTACTGTGGAAGGCTAGGGTGTCGATGAATTGGAGCACGACAGGGTATTTCTTGTCTTTTCGGAAAAACGAGAAAGATATATATTTCTCGGTTGTGCTGGGGATGACTCGAATGTCATGATCCTTATGCATGCCAAGCTTCTGCATTTCGATGTGGGCGTCGAATCCCTTCAAGTTGTGAAATCCGACCCCGATCATGCGACGTTGTTGAAAGGCAAGATTACAGCTGGCATGCAAGGCCTGTCGAAATTTACCGCTGATGTGGTCATGATCTTTCACACGGTCAGTCCCCAACACCTTGTTGCACAGGTTACAAAGTGTGGCTTCCCGAAATTGCTTCCAATCATCGGCAGTCATATGAAGTGGAGTGACCTGTTGTAGCTTAGGTGCCAACTTGTCTTTTTCCCTGATAATGGCTTTTAGAAAGTGACTCACCACGTCACCATCACCTCTGTAGACTGTTGGAGATTCCGTTTGTTTACCATCGGGGCCAGTGATTACATAGGAATATCCGCAAGGTATATGAGTAGCCGTCTTCATCGTGGTACCTGGGAGAGTGTCAATTTTCGTGACAAGTGTGTCGAAGTCGGCATAAATCATGTAGGGTAGCCTTGACATGTATCTGTACTAGTGAATTTCAGCTTAGCATTCTCCCCAGATGGCATCTTGATGCGTTAGAGAGCATGATCACCACAGTAGGGGAGGTGGGCATCTAAAAGATCTTGACGGGAAAAACGTTGAAGACAGCAATAGCAGTAGTAGGTGGTATGTTGATAATTAGTGAGATGAGACAGAAGGCGACTCATGTTGGTGATGAGGCAATAGTGCTGCCTATCTCCATCTGTGATGAGGAGGAGGTTGATGGTTTCATGGTGAGTCTTCTTGGAGATGTGCAGTGTTAAGAAGTCCTTGTCTTCGTAAAAATACGAAGCCCGTCGCCAATAGCCCTCGTGTAGCTCTAGTGCAACGATAATTCAAACCTAACCTTGTCTTCGTATCCGTAAACGTTGATTCAGAGACTCGGGTTCAACTTTTCCACTGGGACAGGGTAGGGAATATCCTTCATCTCGACCTCATTCTCGAATGGATGATACCTGGCTATTCTATTAGAATGTTCACCGTGGGGGACGGGATAAAGGGCGGCGAGGAGGCACCTCAGAAAACACTTCTCATCATTGTTGTGGATGTTGAGCAGTGCCTTCTTCTTCGCTAATTCGCTGGGGAGGGGGATGTAGCTGTTGCCAGCCAAGGGTCTGTAACCTGCAATCTTAACCTCGATGTGGAGGACTCTATCAAGTATCCAATCTGATCCTGATTGAAGAAATTCCTTTATCAAGGCGTTGATTTTAGTAAACCCCTCCCCAATGTGGCCAGGGATGGTAGTAGAGATCATGTCAATGGCGACGTTACTCCTGAAGTAGGGGCTTGCATATTCCCTGTCACCGTTGACGCCATCCCGGTACATCCTGGCCTTGACAACAGCATACCCTTTCACGCCTCCACTCAGTCGCAACTTCTCCTCCAAGGTGCTTGTTATCTCTGCTCTCGCCTCATCCAAAGACTTTATCAGGTCCTCGGAGATAGTGGGGAAGGGGTAGATGAGTCTCGATGAGAAGACATCACCCACTTTCTCTATCCTACGGCGCTTGGTAGCAGAGGCAGATGTAGGGGGTAGGGGACGTGATTGAGGACATGTTTGTGGAAGTTTGACCTAAAAAATAAAAAAAAAATTCGACACACACATTTTAAATGTATAACAGTTCTCTCCTAAGCTATAAAATAAAACTTACCGGTTGTTATGGGTTAACATGTGATGATTTAGTGCGTCTTTTCTCTTAAATGTTTTTGGGCATTTGGAGCACACCTATCAAATGAAAAATTCCAAACTATTCATAAATGTTTTTAGGAAAAATCAACAAGTTTTAATTTAAAAACTTAACTCGCATTCGAAAAATGTATTACTTACTCCACATAGAAGTAATTAAGAAACATAAATTTAAAGTTCACTGACCAATACATAACTTTATTCAAAATTATGACTTCGAAATTGTAAAAATATCCTTCATTGATATTTGAAACCAAATTAAAATATTGAATGTGTATCGGTCTACTCACGAATTTGACACCTTCTTGTATTTTAGTGTGTCCTGCTAAGTTGTCTGCACGGGAAAAGGCTTTGCTGCAATGGGTAGCTGCTAGCGACTTCTGCATGGGTTTTCATGTGACGAGTCAAATGGCTTTTATTTGTGAATGTCTTGGAGCATTTATCACATGCCTGAAACGATATTATTTAAAGGCCGTGTTGATTCAGATTCTATGTTACATGTGCAATAATATATATGAATTAGTTTTCAGAAACTTGATTATTTTTAAATTGTTGTTAAAGACTTTTTGTTACATTTTGTAATAATATATGCATTAGTTGTTAGAAATTTGATTATTTTAACTAAAAATTCTTAATTTTGAAGGTGTACACCAATACTTAACAAAAAAAATAATTATGTTTGAGAATAATTTCTTACATGAAAATCTGTTTCAACTAAACACTCTTAATTTTGAACTACACATCAATGCATAAAATAATTAAGATTGAGATTAATTTCTAATATGAAAATCTGTTCATAGATTAACCTGAAATATTTACGATTACTTGATAAATATAATAAAACTATTATATTTTTAATGAATATATTCTATTTCTAATAAATAAATGAACTATAACCTCTTTACACGCACTATAGGGCAGCACTAACTTAAAACTATTTTTTATTATTTATTTTTCTCACCGATAGATGGCGCCACGACTTGACATATAACCGTGACGTCATATAAACTTATCAGCACCTAAACAACACAACATTCAGCACTCCAACAACTCAACTCCACTTACGTCATATCTACTACTTCATATCCGTCACGCCCCTTCCGGTGACGTCATTGGCGTTTCCGGTGGAGGGTCTGACCCTTGACCCTCCACATGGCCCAGAATCGGTGTTTCCTCTCTGTTAAAGGTCAACTCCAGTAATTTTAGAAGCAATTTCTGTGTTTAAAAAAAAACCTTCTTGCAGTGTTTCCATCATTGGAAGAACCAAAGCCTGGAGTAGGAATGTCTACAATTAATCCAAGTTCTTATTCAAACTGCTGCTGCACCCTTTTTTTTTTGTATCTCCAACAATTCTTTTTTCTTCCTGCTATTTCTTTATTGGTAATCTATAGGACAGGTGAAAAATGGATTCTAAGAATCTTATGTTAGCATGTAGATTTGACAGGCCAAATTTTAAACTGTCGGATTTTTCCAGAATTTTTTTAAAGTTGTTTCATTTATTGTGCTTCTTCAAAAGGCTAACATCTCGTGGTTGATGTTGGTCAGCACCATGAATCAAAACTTTTAACAAGTTGTACAAATTAAATTTTATTAGAGCGGCCTAAGAGCAACCAACGTGCTCCGCCGAATTCAAAATACAAAATCTAACGAAACTTCTCGCTAATAATACATCTACATTATATAAAGACACCTGGCGGTCACATGACCCAGGCGCCAGGCACAAAATACAAAAGAGACGAAAGGAATAAGAAATGCGTTGCGTAATATTAATATTCTGACAGATGTGGTTCCAGTTGCCGCATTTCATGCTTTATCATCAACCATAGTCAAAAGCATGGTATGTTTCACTGTGAACTGTTCCAAAATCGGTGAGTATCTCAGCGTCCTTCATTTCTTTTATTCTTTCTTTGTTTTCTCGCACAAAACGGATTCGAAAGGGTCTTCAAAATCTTGAAGATGTAGTTGGATTGTGCCAAATTGTTTTCCCATTAAAGTTAGACTTTAGTTTTATAGTGCACAAAAACCTAAAAAATATGTGCATCACTATCGTTAGTATCCTGAAAATGTTTGTTTGAATTGTGATTGTTGGGATCCATCACAACCCCATTTAGTTATCAAAGTTAAACTTTCCTTTTCTGCATCATTTGTAACTTCTAATAACTCTTAAGTACTTACATAATCTGGAAGTGGTGTGGTTAACATATCAATTTTAGTACAATTTGATCCCATGTCAGATAACCAAATGTTATTCTTCCTTAACTCTTTTAAAATAGGACCTTTTGACACACGCGGTATGTCCCCACAGATTACATTTTGATCCAAAAATTCAAACTCTAAATCAGGGCATTTGAGGTTTCGAAGAACCCAACTTTACATGATATTTATTGTAAAATTTCGGGTTTAATGTTAGTAATTTTTTTTTTTCAAATTGCCAGTTAAGAAAACTTTAGAATTGAGGGGACTGTTTTTAATGGGTTTGGTTCGTGCGAGTAAAACACAGTATTAGTGTTTAAGTTTAAAACAATGTTAAATCTTTACAACAATTTTGTATTGTGTTTTAATATGCAATAATTTTAACTATTTTTCTTTTTTTATATGAATATATGAAAGTATAACAAAACGGAATAGTTGAAAATTTGCGTTGCCTCTGCCCGTACCCCCTTTCAAATATGAATTGAGCCATTCTATTTTTTAATTTTTTTGTTTAATACATATGACATGACATACTCAGATTATATATTTCTTGATAGAAACAAAGGGAAATATTCCTCTAAAATGGCAAAAATGAGTTCCCAGTAACTTAATTGCGAAATAACTTTTTTCTTGTCTGACAAAATAATTCCAATTTAAAAATATATAGAATGGTTTTTTATAATACAAAACCGTTGTAGTGGGTGGTTGGACGAACCTATTAATAAGTTTTTACCAAAGATTTTTTTTTAGTTTAGTTTGAATTACCGTCGCACTATAGCTACACGAGGGCTATTGGCGACGGGTGTCTTAATTAAAAAAAAAAAAGTCGGGTGACGTGCCTTCATCTGAATAGGCACTCAACGCCACCGTTAAGGCAGCATCATATGTAGCATCGGGACTTTGGAGCATACCTAACGTGCACTCCCTATACACCTAGTATTATTCTTCAGACATATTTGGATGCACAGGCCGATTATAGGTCGGCAGTTATTTTGTCGATGCTCGGACCCAAACCCAGGAACTTCCGCATTCAAGGCGAAAGCCCAATCAATTGAGCTCCCCAGCCCCAGTTAAAATATATATTCATGTAATTCTTCATTCTTTATTTAAAAATCAATTAAACACATGTCTCATTTGTTCTTTTTTATGCATTTTTTAAATTGCATTTATAAAAAAAAATGTGCTAAGCTAGTTTAGTACTTAGAATTCTGGTCCAATTCAATCAAAATAGTATTATTGTATTTAAAATAGATGCAAAGAATTTCACACAAAAAAAACATTAAAAAACAACCAATTTAACAAACAAAATACTTTATAAATACTATTCAAAAATATATTAAACAAATAACAGTAGATACAGGTAAAACAAAGTTCCAACCTTAATGAATTGATAGAAATTACAATTAAAATATACAAAATAAGTAATTGTATAAATAAATACACACAATTATAATTACATAGTTAAAATAATACTACAAGTTTTCAATGAGTTTCAATAGCATTTACACAATTTTGCATTTCTGTAAAGGAAAGTGAATTTTAGTTTTATTGACCTTTAAATATTGTAGTTTTATTGTTTAAGCTTCCAATTTTATTAGTTTGCAAATGACGAGTATATTGCTTAGCTGCATGGTGGAGTCGTATTTTTAGGTATTCGAATAGTATCGTTTTGTTTAGTAAAACTTTATGATTATCGAAGGGGTTATCTTCTAGAATGTGCTCATCTAGGATTTAATAAATATTTAATGGAAGCTTTCGCATACTTGCAACAATTAAGTATTGCATTAAATTTTTTTTCTGTAACTGACTCAGTTGTTCACAAATCCGAAATTCCTTTTCAGCAGTTTTACATATTTTAGTGCTATCAACTCCTGGAACAACTAAACCTCCCATATTTTTTCGTTTTATCAAAGCCGAATTATGGGGATTGTATGTCAAAGCAAATTTACAACTTTCGCACTTTGTAGTTTTGCATAATTTTCGTATTACAAAACCTGTAATGTAGTCCACAATATCAGCTGCAAAAAAACTTAAACTGTTAACATTGCACAAAGGTTTTAAAAAGGTAAATTGGGAATACTCATCCTCAAAATCATCATAGATTGTTAAAAGAGAAGCATCAAAGTAATAGCCTTATTTAAGTTACTTAGATACATATTTTTAGAGGAAGTGACATTTAAATGTTGGTGTTGTCTAAAGGTAAACAATTAGCATTGATGGAAGAAGAAATTTCGTTTTTTAGTAGAAGGCGTACATATGCTGATTTAAATTGTTTTGCGGCTGGGTTGTTGTTAAATCCGCCTCTACTGCGTATTGCACTAAAAAATACTTCAAGATGATCCTGAAAAAATTTGTATGTTAAAATAAATTTCAATGTACCAGTCTCTATCAATGAACTGTATAAAAGTTTAACCCAATAGATTCCCGTTAAAAATCCTTAAAAAAAACAGAGATTATACTATTACCGTAGGTCACATTGTTGTAAAGTGATTTGGTTTGAATTATCGT
This sequence comes from Hylyphantes graminicola, assembly GCA_023701765.1. NCBI lineage: Eukaryota > Metazoa > Arthropoda > Arachnida > Araneae > Linyphiidae > Hylyphantes > Hylyphantes graminicola. The sequence continues at coordinate 4,790,430 of CM043112.1, read as the reverse complement.
CGCACTAAAGCTACACGAGGGCTATTGGCGACGGGCGTCGTATTTTAGTACCACAGACAGGTGATAGTGATTTGAATTGTTTCAGCTTGTGCATAAGCACTTTAGCATCAACCATAATTCTTGTAAATAATTACATCTTCCCAATATTGGATACAAGATAAGTAGCATTGGCGACAGAACTTGAAAAATATTTTTCTTGCGCTAAATAAAAATTCACTCATAATAAAAAAAATACAAAAGTAATTGTTTGAAAACTTCAATATCGATAACAAATTGGTTGGTACCCGAAAAACAAAAATTAAATTATTGGAGAATAACAAGGGTGATAGGTAGGTTTGAATTATCTTCGCACTAGAGCTACACGAGGGCTATTGGCGACGGGCGTCATTTTTTAGGTTAGGTTTGAATTATCGTCGCACTAGAGCTACACGAGGGCTATTGGCGGACGAGCGTCGTATTTTAGAACCACAGTCAAGTGACGAGCCAACACCTGAATAGGCACCCAACGCAACCGTTAAGGGCGACATCGTACGCATCGTTAGGACTTGGGAGCATATTTAACGTGCACTCCCCTAGTGCTTAGTGTGCTTATTTTGTGCCAGGGCTGCTTCTGGTTGCGTCCCGTGGCTTTGGTTCGTTGCTTAGCGCTAGAGCTACGTGATGCCCTGGAGCAGTCCTAGGAAACTAGCCAGATTGTATAGATGAGCATTCCTGCATTGGCAATATCCTCATATTAGTCTTGCATGTTTGTTTGCAGTGCAAACAAATAGGTTGGCGAGCGGTAGCACGGTACGGGTTGTCGCGTGGTCCGGGCTGGCTTGACGCTGGCGGACTGCAGATTCTTGTGGCCGAAGGTGGGCGTCTCTTCCTCTTCTGGTCTGATTTGGATGGAGGTCCGCTCCCTGGAAGGAGCGGCGGAGAATCCTGAGGCGTGAAATTAATCAGTTTCTGTGAAGAGGCTGCAATATCCTATAAGTATGAAGCACGGAAAAGCATTTCTTCATGTAAAACTAATTCCTATCATTTCTTTAACCAATTCTAAATGATAAAATGAAAATGAATAAATAGAGATTCTTTACATAATAAAATTATTGTTTAAAGCCAGCAGCTAGTGGAACTTAGATTGTTTCTTTTTGTAAAACATATTGGCAATGTAAGCAACAAGATCTTTTAAAGATTTATAACTTCAGAAACAATAGCAAAACTATTATACAAGTTAAGAAATACACTGAATTATCTCTTTAAAATAGATGAATTATCAATTTTCATTTTAAACAATTCACTATGGTTCAGAACAGTCATTTAAAAAATCCAAAAAGAATATGAATTTGCATTATTATTTACATGAAATATGCATACTGTCATTTATTCTCATGGTTGCTGAAAATTCTTCGAAGTTTACTATTTGAATAAAAATTAGCAACAAAATAATTGTAGATGACAAAAAAAAAAAGAGAAAGTACATTATTCTAAAATGTATTTTTCAATTTTATCGTCATGGTAACCGAAATTTACTTTCTGTTTCCTGACTTTCTTTTAATATATTCGAAATTTTTAACATGTGAAATTTTGAATATACCAAGCAACAAATAAATGATTAGCGTTGAATTAATGATTGATTTATTGGTTCAATTAAAATATTAATAGAGTATTAGTTCCATAGGAAACTATCGGTGCCCTAGGTATCAGATTGACTTACGGGTCTAGAATATATTCTTTGTCTATGATCGAGATCTTCCTGCGGGCAGAAGAGAGTCGATGGTCCTTGTTCGAGTTGTTAGGGGGCCCCCTCAAGTTCATCAAGCTCGGGACAGTTACGGGAATTTGAAAAGATCTTGGTCTTTGATGGGGCAAGCAGGTTGGGTCTTCGTTCGGTGACGAACATATCCTGTGAGTCTATCAGAGGGCTGGTGGGTTTGATGGACGTTTTGATCCTGGATCCCTGGTTAGTAGTGATGTGGGTGGGTTGTTGGGCTGAGGGGTTAGGTGGAGCAACATGTGGGTGGACCCTAGGCTTGCTTGTGGTGGTAGGACACTTGGAGGAAGAGAGGTGGCTGGGAGCTTCTTCAGAAGGATGCGCGGCTGGCGGTTCTCGTGAGCAAACTCGTAATGCAGATCGCGGGTGAAGGCGTCTGGGAAGTAGGCATCCTTGCATCGGAGGCAGGGGAAGGTTTTGATTTTTCTTTTATTTATTTCTTTTTAATAAATTATACATTTGTTCCTGTTCGTAACTAGCCTTATTTCAAGTTCAACATCTTCAGCTAACTTAACCTTCTGATCCAGAGTTATGTAGACTACTGATTAGTATAGCCCCATCAGTTAATCTACAACTTATTTGTCAGTTAATTATCTTAGTAAAATTTTAATATTAGTACAATTAGTTTATGATTTTAAATTGTATACCTTCAGTTTGTTAATTATTATTAAACCTTTATGAATGAATTTCTTTTTATGCTTTTAATTTATTATTATTTAGGATTACAACAATTAGTTATATTTTATTGATTACTTATAATTTTAAAAAATTTACTTTATATTATTTCCTTATATGTAAGACTTTTACTTAATGTAATCATTAATAGCACAGTTTTGTCGTCGACAACAACAAGTAATTAATTTAGACATAAATGTTATAACTAATCCAGCACACAAAAATATGGATCCTCTAAATTTAAACAAATAAAAAAGTGAATCTAAAGATCCAAAGTGTGCCCATTGAAACAATAAACCACCCTGGATAGTGGAAGCAATGCTGGAGGAGTTCAGATGTAAATTTTGCAAAGCTATTGAAGCTTCTTCCAAAGAAAATTGCACATCTGTGTATCTAACACGCGTCTGAGCCCTCAAGCAAAGCTTTTCGTGAAAACATCTTGTTTCTGCCAAAAATTTTATTACAATTGAGGATTTCTCCGTAGACAAAGAGACTGCTTTTGTGTGAATGTCCATACCCTGAAATTTGACTTCTGCAATACCCGGTTGACAAGTACTTGATGCTGAAAGAGTCATTCTTGCCAAAAATTGATAATTGTACCAACCTTTTACGTCAATGTCCCTCTTTGAAATTTTTGGATACACATTGTCTCTTCTACCTGAAATTTGAAGCCCGAAAACTGAAGCTGTATTTTTTTGGCAGCAGAAACTAGCAAACTGGACGCTAATTTCCCCTTTTCGACCCTAAATAAATGTAAATTTTTAGATAAGGGTAACGTGTCCTCTTTCGAAGACATCATTTCAGTTACTTCATCACATCTGTCGCTGTATCTTAAGTTATCTTCGTAAAAGTCACAAGTGGCTAAATTTTTTAGCGAAGTTAAAAGTTTCGTAAAACTTGCGGTAGCTTGTACTTCACCAACAGTACCTGACGTGGGGTGATTCCTCTTAGACGTACGAGTGAGGTAGACCTCCTGAGGCCTGCCGACACGCTGCATGAAGGGCTCGTCTATGTGTGAGGCCGTTTGGTTCAATGCCCCAAGGCTGACGATTTTAATCCCAGAATTTGTGAAATCTGAGTCTTGGATGGTCAACACTTCTGTTGTGGCATTCTCTGAGTGTTCGATGGCCAAATTGTACTTGCAAATATGTCCGTAATTTCTGAAACTTTGTAGGTGTACAGTAACTGTGGTTTAAAGTAACTTCGGCGGAATGCACAGGCTGCCTGGGGACCAATTGTACAATGTACATCCGGAACCGACTGAGGATGGATGATGACAGGAGGTAATTCAGGGATAGTCACGCAACATTACAGGAAAAAAATTAACCTTGAATGTTTGTTTTGCACTGTAAATAACTTTTATAGTTATGACAATAACATAGATTAGGATTTTGATAAAAAAATTTTAATTAAAAGTTCCAGAGACAATTTAATACCAAAACCCGAAATGACCACACGCAAAAATTATATTTAAAATAATAATTTAAAAAAAATCTGGAGTACGTTGTAGTAATAAGATTTTTTAACGATTCCTGAAAATTTCATTACTTTATATTACATACTTTTGAAGTTATCCTGCACGTAATGTTGAAATTCATCATTTTGAGATACAATCCCAAAGTAAAAACTTAGGTTTAACATTATTATTTACTTACATGAAGGAATACTAGAGAGTGCATAGTCCGAGTCCATAAACAGCTCCATCTTTTTCTTGGCTCATTTGAGGCTAATGTTTTTTTTGCTTTTTAGCCCTTCGAGCCTTTAATGAGCTTGCTTGACAATGCTTCGAGGTGGTTTTCAACTGCTGCTTGTCAGTGTGTTGAGCGGCAGATAGAAAGTGGCTCAACCAGGATATTCAGATTTTTCATAACTTTTAGTCGACCTACTCTTCCTTCGTTTAAGCTATCGCTGCTTCATTCACAGCTATTTCCACAATTTTCTTGCCACACCCAGATATTTTGGGACACAATTTCCAAATGATCGAATTGAAAGACTCATTCTTGATTTTAGTTTTGCCTCCCAAACAACGTATCAATAATTCTGGACACGAAAGGTTCTTGAACACAATTTTTACACAATCCATTACAGCTAGAGGCAGAGATCTCAAATGCTTAAGATCTGCCACATTGCCCAACGCAACAGCTACTTGATAGGCGCACCACGACCTTTCCCCTTTAGGGCAGAAATCGTGAGTTGGGCTCTGGTCCGTTCGTTGCTTGTGGTGAAAAATGGCTTAAATAGCCATTCTCGTATCATTCATTGCATCTTTATTACCTACCTCAGCATTCCGGTACAAGAAGTACCCATAGTACAAGAAGTACTTCACTAGTACTATGAGTACTAGAAATTTGATACCAGACTGTTGCAAATTTACATCAACTTATGTGATGCACTTAAATCATCTGGGGTTGGAAGTTTTTCAACTTTGTAAGGAATATCTTTGAAATTTGTTTTGGTTGTCAAACAGTAACGACAAAAATATTCAAAATTGAAATGCTCCAGAAATCCTCCTTCTCTATGAGACCCAAGATTGTCGCCTATGACTGAATAAATTGTTCCTTTAATATTGACACCATTCAAGTTAGTGCCTTCATTTTCTAATCTTGAAATATTACTAATTAATCTACTAATACTTTTCAACTCCAAAATACTTAGTCTTTCTCACGACATAATAGTTAAAGTTGAATGTTATCTACATTTGAACGACAAGAGATGGATATTTGCTAAGTGTAAATACACTGCTATAACACTGTTTCTTCCTTGTCGAACGTAAGGGATTAACAAGCTCAAAGGCAATTTAAGATTCTTTTGAAACAAGTCACTTTTTTAAAAATAAATTCCCATCTTTATTGCATTAATATATCTTACTTATTTATTTCTTTTACATTTTTTTTAATGATTTCGATTTTTTGTTACACTATTGTCATCGAAAAATGCTTAAGACACCATTTTTAAAGGCCATAAAAAGAAAACTCGCAGGGATTTAACACATTTTAAATCGTTGTTTAGAACTCCCAATATATTAGTAACTTAACTGACAAAAAAAAAATGTCCAGTAATATGATCTGGGTGATTTTAAATGGATCATCCCTAGAGTAGAACTAATTTTTAAGAATAGCCACATTAAAATTATGAATTAAAACTTCCAAAATTTTACAACAAATATCTAAGGCGGATAACTCTGACCATTTGATAATCTTATAATGGGACTAGTTTTAATTAATGTTTCATGGTATTATAAGACATTCTGCTGTTTCTTCAAATGCATGATAACGTTGATTGAAACAAGCAGGTTTTAAGGCTCTTACTACAAAATGTACACCATTTTTTCTCGTCTAAGAAAATTGATAATATTACAACAAATTTTGGCATATCATTAATTATATCTGTAACTATTGTTAAATCTGGTTTATATTTGATTCCTTTAAGTTTACCCATGAAACAACGCAATTAAAATTAGATAAGTCATTACTTGAAACCGACATGAATTCAGCCCCATTAAGCACTTCTTTTTGGTTGGACCTGCTTCAATTTGAGAAACTAATGCTCTAACAGCTGTAAGACGTTCTGCCAGCATAACCTGATGTTTGAAGGGCTAAAGTAAAGCAAATGTTCTTTCGGCTACAAACAACATAGGCATTACTTTTCAACTGTTTTTTTTTTTTTTGCTTCAAACCTCATGCACCAAAAATAAATTGGAGGTCCAATACTTAGAATTATTCTGGGATAATGTACTAAGTAATGAAATTTGGGCTTTAAATTCTCTTAAAATGTTCGTTATCTTGCTAAGTCCTAGTGAATTTTTGACATCATTCCATAATAAAGAAAACTCCTTAATATTTTTTTTGAAACAAATTGTTTGTCATATTAGAAAATTGGCAACTGTTTGAAAATTTCAATTAATATTGAGGATTTTAAGCCGATTTAATGTACATTCTTGCATGGAATTTTACACACAATGTAATAAAAGCGAAAGTCATTCCCAACTCCACAATTGTCCAAATCCTGAGAGATATGTTCTTGTAACACATTTAGTGTCAAGTTGCAAGCAACTAATCTCTGGCTATTACATTTTATGAATTCTTCCTTAAAATCAGAAGATAATTTTTTTAACTGTTAAGCTAAACATTGCAATGCATACAACTTTTGGATCAGGATATTTTAATCCCCCTCCCCTGTCTAGTTTAGAAATCCATTCGTTGTTAACATTTGAATTCAAGGATCTATCACAAATTCTGAATCAATGAATTTGCATTGCTCACTTTTCAATTTATTTAATGTGGAATGCACAGCTTAACCACTGATGTACATCAAAATTGGGATTCTAGTTTGAGCTTCAATTATGCCATTGTGAGTGATTGCCATTTTCTTGCGATAATGAAACTATATTGGAAACATTTTGAATTTCTTCCCAATTTTTTTTTTTATCATGGAACAAGCTAAGTTTTATTTCTATTGATTTTTTTTGTACTTAAAAAACAGTGGAAGTATGCTTTGCATTCTTAGTTTGGTTTCTGTTTTAAAAGTTAAACCTTGTGTTTGGCGCAGTATGGCCTTAAATGCCCTTGCACCATAAAACCCAACTATTCAATCCTTAGTTTGGTTTCTGTCTCAAATGCTTGTCGTTCACTTATAAAATATTGTGATCCAGCAAGTGTTCGATAAGCCCCAAACCGTTCTTCCAGGGAATCAGTTTGGACCTTCCCAGGAAGAAAAAAAAGCTAAAATGTTGTCAAGACAATATTTTGCTTAAGGCAGCATTGCCTCGGTTGTGATTTGCAATGCAAAATGAGTCGGCTTTGACAATCCTCGTTTGACATTTCATATTAGCCCATTCCTTCATCTAGTGTTCGGCGCAGAATGGCCTCAGATGCCCTTTGCCATAAAACCCAAACATTCAATCCAAACCCATTCTTTCATCCACTCAAGGAACCTATTTAGAAATTCGTATTGCTCGTCACTGTGGTTACAGATTTTTTTGTTTTCTCCAATGCAGTACAGTTTTGTAGTCGGAAAGTTTTCATCATTTTGTTCGTCACATGGATTCCCACTAAATTGTAATTGCAGATTCTCCGCAAAGTTCCAGGATGTGGAGGAATGAAAAACTTGAATTTCGCAACAATTTGTAATAATGGGGGGGGGGGGATATGGATTCAAGAGACTGCAAAATATTAACATATCAGTTGAATATCTGTCGATTTATTTGAACATTCAAAATACGCAACTGTTCAATTACAAATTCACACAATTTTTCATTTCACAGAGGATTTTTTTCAGCTCCTCAAACAGTATTGTAATTAAATCAAACATGTTTTTAAACTCATTAATAGAGATATTTTCATTATCTATTATCACTTTAAGTGAAGCCATTATGTCAAGTAACACATTAATATTTAAAATTTTGGTTGGTAATTTTAACTTGCCCATTATTTTCATTTCTACTTTTTTGTAATGAAAAGTAACATTTAAATCTGAATTAATTTGGAAGAAGTATTAATTTCTGGGATTACCCTATAAGTATGCAAGATTAAAATAAAATCTTCCTTTGAACATATTGTCCAAAAGTCAAATGTTTCTTGTTTCTTCAGACACATCAAGTTCACGTAATGTTGAAAATTTTTCCCTCGGCTACTCTAGTGCTTTCTCGCTGTCCACAGCTCTTTTTTAATCCTCGACTCTTCTAACCGCCTTCTTTTCCTGTCGGGAGATTAAAACTTTTTTAAACTTAAATTTTAAACTTTTTTCATCGTATAATAAGTGAAAGTTCAAGTAGCTTTATTGGTGACATATTTTCACCTGCAATTTCATTAATTACATCTGATCACCGAGCAGAAGGCAGGAGGTAGTGCTGGCGCGCCTCCTGATCGGGCACACAAGACTCACACATGTGCATCTTCTGCTGGCAGAAGATCAGCCCATGTGTGTCATGTGTGATGGCCCTCTAAGTGTTCAACACATCTTAGTAGACTGTCCGGGTTTTACACTGAGCAGACTTAAATATTTTAACATTTTAAACCCATCTATCCATCAGATTTTAACTCATCCCCCATATCATGCCTTGTTTTCCTTTTTGGTTAATATTGGCTTTCATTCTTTGATTTGAATGTGTCACTGTTCTTAAATGTTCTGTGCTGCTTTCAATGATCATTTGAAACTTTTTATTAAATAAACCGTGTATTTGATTTTAGATGTCGAACTGTTTTGTTAAATGTATTGTGTTTTATGTTTTTTTTAACCTGTTTTAAAAGTGAAACCTAGTGTTTGGCGCAGTATGGCCTTGGATGCCCTTGCGCCATAAAACCCAAACATCCATCCATCCTAATTACATCTGAACAGAGCTTGGTGAAGATAATAAAATTTACCAGCAACAATTTATTTTGGAAGCAAGCTATTTTTTATTCGTTGGATTGATTTTTGAAAAAGGCGATGTATTAAAATTGTTCGTTAGAATGATCTGAAAAAGGCGAATGATGGTAAGCTATTTGAAGCTAAAGACGGTCTTTTAAATCTTTGTACCGTGAAAAAGAGGACAAGTTTGGGATAAATTTTAGGATATTTAATTATAAAACTAAAGATTTAGTTATAAAACTATACTTTCAAGTGATTCAACAAAAATTATTGGAGCATCTTTGATTTTAAGTTTTAACTTTGATATTTCATCTTTCAATGGGGAATAATTGTTTTATAAAATAAAATTTCGTTATGTTTTGTAAATGGTGTATTATGTATTATGTAAATGGTGTTTGCTTTAAAACTTTAATTTCTGGTCGTTTTCTGATTCGTTTTCCCTTTTTTTAATATTTTATTAAGGCAACATTTCACATGTCCCATTAGCCCTACACCCTGTGCCATTAGCCCCCAGGGGGCCAATGGGATATTTACTTGTTTGTTTAGAATGCCCAGCAACCAAAATATGGTAATGTTTTAACATTAGTCGAATGACTTTTTAAGTAAATGACTGTCCAGTTTATGAGCTTGTTAAAAAAAGTAATTAAAATTCTTTTATTTTTGCTGAAATACAGAGGTTCAAAAAAAAAAAAAAAATTGTCGCAATAGCCTCCACTTTCCCCTATGCAATAATAAAATTCATTACTTACGCGGGGATGGAAATGTGTTGATGAATAATGAATGAGTGGAATTGAATATAATGCATTTTTGTAAAGCTCTCTGCTAGGAGTATACTAATACAATTACAATTTAATCATATTTGTTAAAAAGTAACCAAGTGGCAGCTTTGGGTTTAGAAATAGTTTAAATTTAAAATAATACTAACAGATAAAAAACAAAGTACTTAGTTTCATTCACGTATTAATAGCCTGGCTTGAATTCTTTTTAGCACAGGGTATAAATCTTCTTCAGTCATCAATTCTAAATGTGCAGCTTCATTTACTCCTAATTCTTGAAATAGCTGTAGGAGACTATTTAATGTCTCGTCATTTATTGTTGGTAAAATTTTTCTTATGCTTTGACTCGTCTCTTCCATTCTCAATACAAAAATTCTCCAAGTTAGAGGAAAGGGTAATTTAACACTTTAAAAAAAGTCACAATTCCAAATGCTCCAGTACAAGATACTAAGTTAGATTATACTATATTAAAAACACGAGTACTATTTTGATGCCAAAAAACTAGCTATTAGTAGAAATTGCTTCAGTTAGTGTAGAAGTTTGAATTCAAAGATAAATTATCACATTTCTACAAAAGAATGATGGCAAATGAACTCTTATCCACATTATATGCTATCAAAGGTTAATAATCCAAAAACATTCGATAAATTCAACAAATATCTGAATGCATATCAGATGAACATTACATATAATCTACACCTAAATCTTCGAGGAAAACAAATTGCATTCTTTCCATGATAAAATATATCTCAGAATTATTTTGAATGAGAACAAATACAATTTTGCCAAACACTACACTATGCAAATTTTTTGTTATATAAATGTATGAAAAATCTTAACAGTATTGTACACCTTGCACTGAAACATCATACGACATAATTGTGTTAAATGTAGAAATATTCGAAGGTATAGCATTTTGGATTGCATCACTATACGAAAGACTATCGAAAATTACTCCAGCATTTATATTTATTTTAATAGGAAAAAAATTCCCTTCGTGAATATCGACCTGAAATAATTGATGGTGATACGCTAATGTTGAACAAATGTTACGAAAATTCTGTTATACAGATTTCTTGAACTAATAAAAATGCTTGCTTTCAAAACGTAGTGTCCGCAGCCGAATTAAAGGACCAAATTGAGAAATAAGAAAAGGATGAGATGCGTAAGGTAGTGATGTTTGGGTTTTAGAGAAATGGAAAAAAACAGGTTGGCACACATGAATTTTTTTTAAAAATCATTATGTAGTGATTGAAATTTGATACCAGACTGATGTTGCAAATTTACATCAACTTGTGATGCACTTAAATCATATGACTCTGGGGTTCGAAGCTTTTCAACTTTGTAATGAAAATCATTGAAATTTGTTTTGGTTGTCAAGCACAGTAAAGGCAAAAATATTCAGAATTGAAATTCTTCAGAAATCCTTCTACTGTATGAGACTCAAGATTGTCGCCTATGACTGAACAAATTGTTCTTTTTATCATAAGATCATCATTATAAACAATTTCAGAAAGAAGACGGGGGATTTTTGTATGCCACAACGTTAGCATTATTACCCTTTTTACATTTTATAGTCCTTTTCCTAACGGATCTTAGTGTCACAATTTTTAGCGTTTCTACTCTCTTGAGGAATCGGAGGACTAGCAGCTAGGGCGAATTTTTTTAGATAATGCGTTCAAAAATAGTTTTAAAAATATTAACTTATTCAAAATTATCAAAAATTATTAATGAACTTGAAGTTAAAAATTTATGAATTATTTAAAAAAAAACATGTTTTTCAGCTTGTTTTTGCGGATACACGAAGCAACCATTTTGTTTTGATTAGGTTAGTTTTGGAATTATCGCACTAGAGCTACACTAAGGCTGTTGGCGACAAGCGTTGTAATTTAGAACCACATGCAGTATGCGCAACGCATCGTACGCAGCGATAGTACTACATTAAGTTAGATTGAAATTGGAACAAAATACAACATTTATTTATATTTAAAAAATCAATATACAAATGCGTAACAGATACAACACATACAATTAATATTAGAACAAAATACAAGAGGTTTTTTTTAACATTTAAAAACAATAACCTTATTTATTTACATAAGATAACGACTCATACAATTAAAATTAGAACAAAATACAAGAGATTTCTTTACATTTAAACAATAACCTTATGAATTTACAAGTACGTAACGTAAACACACACAATAGTAGAACAAAATACAATAGATTTATTTACATTTAGCATTAAACTTAATTTACAAAAAGCGAATATTGTGACTGACGGATCACGGTACTGTATGCATAAGGATTGAAGCCGTCCTTGAAGAGCAACGAAGATCGTTTTCTTTCGTTTTACTTGGGTGACGCCAAGAGAAAGTTGCCTGAGTTTTGTTTCGTCAACAGACAGCTCCATCCTCATTTTCAAAATCAACACCCAAATGTCAGGGTGGTCGTGACCAACAATGCTGGCGAAGCGATTATTCCATCCCTCCACCTGATTGTTGGTACGGTCCTCACCTTTGAGTGTTGAATTGTGGACATTCCACAACTTCGAAGGGAACATTGGTTTGTCTCTCCTCTTAATGTAAGGAAAGGCCATTTCTTCTCGATGGCCGGAATGGACCATTGATTGTATCGAAATAGTCCAGCAAACGTTCGCCTTCTTCAGGGCAGATCGCCTGTAGGAATCGCATTCCCGCCTTCACATCACATCGTGGCAAAAATGCTAAGGCATCTATCATGCCACAGAAATGACGAAAATCGTCATCTTCTTTGCATAGACTAACTAGTCCTAACCTTTGACTTTTTCGGAATGTACTTTGGGTCAAGTGATAGAAGCATCCTTTCACTTTTACGGATGACCCAAATACTTCTTTCACGGCATCCATAATTGCCTTTTCAAAGTCCACATGGACCACCTCAGGATTTGGGTCCATTTGTCGGGCCATGCACTCCTCTACAAGAGTTTTGAGTAGATTGGAATAGGACGTGTTGGTTTTGTTTTCCAGCAAAACAAGGGCGCAGGAAATGATGATGCCCCTAGCCCTTGCTCTAATCACATAAATGCATGAAATTTTCTGGAGCAAGAGCAAAGTTACCATCCACATACCACTCTGTGGCTTCGCACAAATACTGCAATTGCTCATCCGTGGCAAAAAATCTCTATTCTCTCATCGGATAGTGGCCCGTTGTCGGAGAGAAGAAACCCCTTGCTGTCTTCAACGCCTGAAGTCGTCCAATCACTAAAAAGATATAAAATTGAATCGACATTTTTTTTTCGAAATACTTTTGGCCGCGAAAAGTGTTTGTCAAGAGGAATTCACCTCAACAAAGTTATTAGCCGGTAATAAACATACGTCGCTCCCTTTAACTACAATAAAGGAAATATTACTTATTTTATCATCAAACGAGCATGGTGCGACACATTTTTGGGCTTGCATTTATTGCCAAATCGGCGATGGTACCAACAAACCGATGAATCCCTAGTCCTCAAGCGCTGCGTCCTCGAAAGTTACCTTTGTTCCTTCGGAATGGAGAACGGCCTCTCTGAAAAGAAATGTCATCGATTCGTTGGTGTAAACGCTCAATTTCTTTTAAAAGTTTACTATACACAGAATTTTCGTTGCCCCGAGCAACAGAAAAGGTTTCTACAGGGGACTGATTTACTTCAATAATTTTATCGGCTATTTCTACAGCCTTGTTCGCTTTTAAATCAGTGACAGCCGCCAAAATAGACTGCACTGAAGTGGGAAGACGCTGCAAAAACAGCTCTATTAAATTATCTGGAACCTGTAATGTCTCTGCCGACGTTTCATATCGCGCAGTAGCTCTGAAGGTTTTTTGTTTCCCAAAACATCTAACAATGACAGTTGTCTTATTTTCTGTTGAGTGAACTCGCCTGAACGGCTAATAACGGTTTGTTTTAACACTTTATAGGGATCTGTTGTATCGGGTTTCATTAATACATCCCTCACAGGGCTGGGGAGCCCAGTCGGTTAAGCACTCGCTTAGCATGCGGAAGGTCCCAGGTTCGGGTCCGGGCATCGCCAAAATAGCTGCCGACCTATAAACGGCCGGTGCAGCCAAAAATGTCCGACGAATAATACCCCGTGTAAGGGAGTGCACGTTAAATATCCTTCAAAGTCCTAACGCTGCGTACGATGTCGCCCTTAACGGTTGCGTTGGGTGCCTATTCAGGTGTGGCTCGTCACCTGACTGTGGTTCTAAAATACGACGCCCGTCGCCAATAGCCCTCGTGTAGCTCTAGTGCGACGATAATTCAAACCAAACCATCCCTCACAATTGAAGCGATTTCAGGCGGTTGGCGCAGTATGGCCTTAGATAACCTTGCGCCATAAAACCCAAACATCCAATCCGATTTCAGGCGGTAAATTCAGAAATTGAAGGTCTTTTAATTAGGATTGATTCTTCGGATGAGCCAAAATGATAAAGGTTATTTGCTGGGCTGGAGGGTAGGGATCGGACTAACAGAGAATGAAGTTTATGTACGTGCTTGCACAGATTATTTTTTACTGGGCAGTTACAGGAATACATGTGAGCACATAAATCTTTTCATGTTGAATTTATACATTAAAAGTGCAATGGTCACCTAAAGAACAAGCAGCACAAAGTTGCTTAATTAACTATTCCTTTCCTTTAAGATTTTTTTAAAAGTTGTTTGTGATCTGATTAACCAGGAGATTCATCTTGATATAATACATGGTCATCAGGAATCTTCATACCTCGTTTATGTGCCTCTTCTGTGGTGGTATTATGATTAGAAGCTATGGGAAAATTGAAAATTACCTTATTTGTCCGGCTTAAGTAACGATCCGTTTCCATATATAATAATTCCATGATTAATTTATCTAAGCGTCTATTGTATTTCCCTTGTTAAATAAGTTCGCTTTAGTAAGCTGTGAAAAGATTCACAGAAATTGTTTGTTGTTATGGTGGTAAAAGGTCTACTTCTAAAATACCCTGCCCAATCTTGCGTCCTATTATAATACTCATTCAGAAAATACTCTTTAAACAATGGACATACATTGGTAAATTTAAAAAACTCTTCTAAAAGATCATAAATACTAATCTCTTTTGTTTTCAATCAAGTGTGCAATTTTGATCTAACCTCCTTTTTTAGTTCGACAACTTTTACATGAACTTGCTGAGCCCAAGCTCGTTCAACATGCCACTGGCATAAAAAATGTCGAACATTATGTTGGGCCGGTAATTGCTTTAGTTTTCGGGGGTTTTAATGAAGTACGATACTACTTCTGATAATGGCTCTATGCTAATAAGTATACATAATATTGGCCAGTCGTATTAGTGGTTAAGAGTACAATATTAGTACATTGCTTTCTAGAACTTATAATATTAATTATTTCAATGAATAGATAAGAACTCTATCATAAATATTTAAGAACTACATTAATACTTATATTTTACCGCAATATCCCTGGACAGCAAATGAGAAGACAATAGGTTAACTAATTAAGCATTTATTAACACACACAAGTACATATAACCGCGCGGTATAATACTATAGACAATAATACTGGAATATCATAAAACAGTATGCATTAAAAGTATGGCCCTAACATAATCGCCAATTACATTCAATTAATGTTTCCTGGAATTATTAGAGAATTATCAACTCACCCCTTTACGTAAATGCAGATAACAGATGTAAAGAACCGATGGTGTAGGAGCAGATGTCCCACACATTTTCCACAACAATTTACAGCACCACCACCGTTACTGATTTTATATTGATGCTCACACATACTATATTGGGATGAATGAGACAAGCAATAGTCAAGGGGAGACTTATCAGAAGACACTTTGGTGTTTCAGTATAAAATGCACAGTCCACAGAGTGAATTAGAAGTCGCCGAATTCTATGTCGCCGGATTATACAACGGGCAAGTCAGACCATGGGGGCCCAGCCGCGTACCCAAGGGGCACCTCGCGGACGGTCCGGCACGGGGCCCAACGGGCACCCTGCCCTCCGTTGAAATTGATAATGTTTTCTTTTTGTGGATTCTATCGTAACTCATCTCAGATCTCGCGGTACACGCCGACGAAATCTCTAAACTCCACCCATGTAAAATTGTTGCCCAATTACATAATTTCGGACATCCCCCCAGCACAAACTCCCACCTTCGATTTTAAATTGAGCTTAGGCAGTGGTCAGGATAGTAACAATTACGGGAACCCCATAGGATATGAAAATCCTCTGAAGTTTACCGAAGGTCCACCTGAAGACATAACTCCAGGTTCCCCCTGTAATAAAACTTCCTGACACTGCCTTTGTGGTATAACGTCATGTCCAACAAAACTCTTTTATGCTGGACACGGTCACAGTGGCGCCAGACAGGAATTCATGCGGCTGGGGAAAGTCCGTAACAATGCAGTTTGGCCCCCAACACACCTGGAATCGAGACCCAATTAAAGGATCCAGGAATGCTGGCTCGGCCATTGCAGATAAGCATGTTGGCTATGAAATCAGCCCAACATCATACACCTTCCTTCAGAAAAAAAATAATTAAAAAAAAAATTCTCAACTCGCACATGAAAAAAATCTTCCTAAATTATTCACCAAAACATACGTCTTCGTGGGATAAGTAAAACTAGAGGTGAGCTGAATTCTCTCCAGGTTAAGGGTCACAAAAATATCACACAAAAATTATTAATGTAAGAAAATCTATAAAATAGCAAAACGGAAGTCTTTAAAAATGTTCAAGTAATACTGCAATGTGAAAATATTATCAGGTTATAATACAACATGTAATAAGAACAGCATGCAATAAGATTCAATTGCTATTACTTGACAGCATGAATTTTAACTCCAAAATTCCTGAATATTAAGAATTAAATTATTGTAATAACTATAATTTGTAACATTGTAATAACAGGTCTCATATTAATGCAGATTCAGAACAGCTAAATAAACAAAAATTCCTCCGAAAAGTTCAGTGATAATTGAAGTCGGTTGAGATAGTTCAAGCAGATATCCACAGTTTATTATAGGTACGAGGTAAATAAGTCTACTTCACCTATTGTGAGCTTTATCATTTGGCACTAGTGTGAAATCACTTTTGTCCACTCTCCATTGTCCAGTGTCCCACACTGCAGGTTGTCCGTCGCGTGCGAAGCACATCGCTCAGCTTCGGGCTACGCGAACGAGAGATGGCTGCGGGAAGAAAAACAGCCTTTCCCAGAGTCCAGCTTCTTACCAGCTAGACTCACCAGAGTTTTACCAGCTTCCCAAAACAGAGTAAATCGACATCGGAACTCAATACAGTTTTTAGAGAAATCTCAATCTTCATCCATCTTTGGAATGGTGGAGAAAATGGAGTCACAATGTGTTCTTAATTGTTCTTATTCTTGGCTAGGTTTTCTGCAATAGTTCTGAATCGAATTAATTATTGGAAATGCAGGAGGGCAAATTGCTTATCAGGGGTTTAAGCATGCATTTGGGGAAAATAGAGTTAAGATAAATTCAAATACTCTCCAGGAAAATATCAAAGAAATTATATTTCAAGGTAATTGAAGTAGCGAAAATCTAATTTTTAAAAATTTCAATTTCAAAATTCATATAAAAATATAGAAATGTCAAATAATTGTCAATGCACACTGTTTTTTAAACACAAAAATCAAAATAATACAAAATTGTTATACACTTAAAATAAGAATATAAGTGCCCTACACTAAGATACAAAATAAAAATCAATTATAAATAAAACACACTAAATAATATCAAACTCTTAAATATCGAAATAGTTAGTTAAAAATATTAGTTTCACTTGAATTATGTGGTGAGTAACCAAACAATCAATTCACAAGCAAAAACTCAAAGCTCAATTAAACATCATTAACAAAGCAATTGTCAATAACCGTAAGTATGGTCTAACTAAACAATACAAGGATTCAATGACCAATGAAATATTCCAGAACTTATCCGTACCGAATAATTTTCTTTACAAATTGTTAATTACTCAGCTGGGTTAACATGTAATTACATAGGAAGGTTCATTGCTAGGTTCTCAATTCCCACTAATTATATTTAAAAAATTGAAATCCAGAATCCTGACACTATTCATTACAGAATCCTGGTCACAGCACCATTGTTGGGCAGAAGTTATTTTATTAATGAGTTATGCCAATAAATAAAGGGAAGGTAAATGAACTAGAATTAATTAAGGACAGCTACAATACTGTTAAGATTAAGGGCTGATCTAGATTAAGTGGTAACAATTTTAATAGAAATTAGTACTTGCGTTGTTAAGATTAAAATTTAATTAATTGCAATAACCATGGAATAACACAGATGAGACTTGTCAATTTACTAAAACAATCATTTATTTGTGACTGTGAACTTATGATACACAATGTTAAGTACTACAAGAATTAAATTGATTCCGGAACACATTTTGAAACATGGTGGACTTACCCCAGATGAACATGAACTGGACAGCCATGCTGGGTACTACGCCACAGAGTTAATGGGCGTGAACACTGGAGGATGAGGGCTATATCGAAGGGGCTCGCGGTGGCGGGAGTAGAATGTCAAGAGGCTCGCTGCGGTGATGGTTATGATGCAGGGGCTCAATGGATGATAGCTATGTAGCAGAGGCTTGATGGATCCGGATATTTAGGACACGCCCCAGGCATGTAGGACATCTCACGGTTGAAATCGTCAAGTTGATGCGGACGCTGCTGGTCCGGGAGGTTTACGGAAATGCCCCAGGCATGTACCTCTCAGTTGAAGTCATCAAGTAGAGGCGGACGCTGCTAGTCCCGTGGGTCAAGGAAATGCCCCAGGCATATAGGACATCTCACGGTAGAAGTCGTCAAGTTGATGCGGACGCTGCTAGTTCCGGAGGTCAAGGAATTGCCCCAGGCATGTACCTCTCGGTTGAAGACATCAAGTAGATGCGGACAGGATTTTTGGCTAGTAGCCGAGGGTTATTAATAGTTAAGTTAATAATAATTAAGCCGAGGGTTAATACTCAGAAGTAGTATCGAAATCTCTTAACTCCACCCATGTAAAATTGTTGCCCAATTACATAATTTCGGACATCCCCCCAGCACAAACTCCCACCTTCGATTTTAAATTGAGCTTAGGCAGTGGTCAGGATAGTAACAATTACGGGAACCCCATAGGATATGAAAATCCTCTGAAGTTTACCGAAGGTCCACCTGAAGACATAACTCCAGGTTCCCCCTGTAATAAAACTTCCTGACACTGCCTTTGTGGTATAACGTCATGTCCAACAAAACTCTTTTATGCTGGACACGGTCACAATGGCGCCAGACAGGAATTCATGCGGCTGGGGAAAGTCCGTAACAATGCAGTTTGGCCCCCCAACACACCTGGAATCGAGACCCAATTAAAGGATCCAGGAATGCGGGCTCGGCCATTGCAGATAAGCATGTTGGCTATGAAATCAGCCCAACAATTATCTCCAAAAACATTTTTAAATGCTGCAATTGTGAACGTGTCATCATTTGTCACTAAGGTATGTACACTTAAATTTGGTACTTTTAATTTTAAACTATTGAACAAGCGAACCATAGTTAAATAATCTAATTTGTTTGTAATAAAATGTGCAACTGGATACCCGTTATCAAATTCATCTGGAACAATTAAGGAAACCAAAAAATAACCATACTGGTTTGTTTTGTATGTTGCATCAATACATAATGAAGTTTGATACCTACTTATCAACATAAGTATTTGACGCTGTGTTTGAAATCCAAATGCAAACAAAATTATCACTATTAGAAAAATTATCCATTTCAGAAGGTCCGTACACGGTGTTGCCATTTAATGGTTTGTAAATTAAAACAGAATCGTGGGGGCTGGGGAGCCCAGTCGGTTAAGCAATCGCTTAGCATGCGGAAGGTCACAGGTTCGGGTCCGGGCATCGCCAAAATAGCTGCCGACCTATAAACGGCCCGTGCAGCCAAAAATGTCCGACTAATAATACCCCGTGTAAGGGAGTGCACGTTAAATATCCTTCAAAGTCCTAACGCTGCGTACGATGTCGCCCTTAACGGTTGTGTTGGGTGCCTATTCAGGTGTGGCTCGTCACCTGACTGTGGTTCTAAAATACGACGCCCGTCGCCAATAGCCCTCGTGTAGCTCTAGTGCGACGATAATTCAAACCTAACCTAACCAAAACAGAATCGTAATTACCCTGCTTGGCAGCTTTTCACACATCAATTCTACAGATATAGCATCATTTTAGTGATACAGAGAGGAGTGGAAGCGTCTAGAATAATTTTGAATTGCTTTTCGTGATATAAAGGCTTCTTTAGTAAGAAACAACTTATCTTCATTATTAAGATTGCCAAAATTTCCTCTCAATAAACGCTGAATTTCGTGAGTGGGTACTCTTAATTGAATAAGAAATTTAAGGGATTGTCTGAAGCTAGAAAGAAATGGCTGATATAAACAATTCTCAAAGCCTACATGATGGTTGTGTTCTGGAAAATAATGCAGTCACTGAACCCTTATCCTCACAAACCGAAATTTTAGCTGGACAATTAATGTCCCTTGGAATGGTCCCTTTTTTTGTTTCTGCGTAAAGAAATTGGATTTTGTATTTTTGTAGCACGAGGAACATAAAATTGGCAAGTATAATAATAATAAGTTTTACCCCCAGACAATTTAGTACCATTTGACTTTCTAAAAGAAGTAAAAGTAGACTTGCTTTCTTCATCAAACCAAGCTTTAAAACCTTCTTGAGAATCAAAAGTTATCTTCCTTAAGCAACCCGACTTGTGGTCGACAACAAGTAAATGTTTGTTATATTACTCATCTTACTACAAGCTTTTGTACAATTTATTAAGGGACATACATTACCTTTATACTTTTCGTCATCAATCGAGCAATGGGGACGATGCCTGGTGAACTCAAGTTGAGAACTAAAAACTTTACTGCAAACATTACATTTAATTGAAAATTTTAAATCAATTTCATTTTTTGAGGCAACACCATTTCGTTTGTGTTTGTAAAAAGATTACTTGGAAAGATAAATACAATTGCAGGCCAAGCATTTTCTGGGATACAAACTTATCTTTGTAGAATCGTTATCTACTACAGAATTGCATTTGGAGCTTTTGAAATGTTTTGAATAAGTATACTTGGTTTTTAAAAATATTTTTACATTATAAGCATTCTCTAGGATAGGTAGTTATGGTTTTACTTAGTTGACTTTTTTTTTGTGATATTGATGTGCTGACTTATTACGATAAGTATTTTTACAGTCTACACACTCCCTAGGATAAGGTATGTTACCTCCCCCATTAACAGCTTTAGAAGTCTTCTTTAAATGGGGTCTGATCAGTTTCCTACCAATTAGTTGTGTTAGAGCACTGTTATTAGGAGCATTAGATTCTTTACTAAGATTACTTAAGACTGCAAAAGAGTTAAAAACATTTATGTCATATCTTTCTTCAAGAGACTTACTTTCTTCAAGATTCGAAGATGGGTCATATGAGCTGGGAAAGCCTTCTGCCTCATTTTATTAACTAAGAAATAAATACAAATTTAAAAATAAAACAGTTTGACACAAATAAATCTTGTGTTAACCGGATTAGCAAAACAATAATAAACTCGGTAAAATAACATTTGGTTAAATCTCAAATGTTCAAAGGTTAAAACACAAACCATAAATAATTAATGAACATAAATACAACCTTAAAATAGAATATGACCAAATAGTTTATTTATAATACATAGAGCAGTACAAAGCCGAGTAATGCAATTAAAATATCAGAAAGCTCAACAAAAGTCGAGGACCTAAGAATAGAAGGGTCGTAATGGAACAACACAAAAATTCAGGACATCATTTATGCAACAAAAAATACAGTAGATTTCAAGCATAAATCGTGAATTTAGTGACGCTGCTATACACTGTTCCTACACTTTGTTAAGGAAAAAAATTCAAGCCCTATTCAATTTTTTAAAAAAAATTCCAAAAACTAAAAATTACAATACTCCTAAGCAACAAACAGCCAATTACTGAGCCAAAGCTTGCCATTTTTTTGCTTACGTGATCAAGGGCTCTGGGGTGGTACGCATATGCCCCGGTTAGATGGTCAACCTCGCGCGGATCCCCCAGTGGTTAGTTCCCAAGCATGCTTGGCCCTCATTTTATCGACACACTTAAGGTATAAAAGGATGACTCAACCTCGCCCAATCCGGGATTCGAAGCTTGGACCTGCGGTATGGCAATGAAGCACTACCACTAAGCCACTGGGCCTCTATTAATAATTACTACTAGCATTAATTTCTGATTACAAAAATCGTGATGACTCAAGTTTTCTTTATACTAAAACCTGTCATAAATAAGAAATCAATCCCAATATAGGCCACAGTAATAAAAGTGCTCAAAAAAATTTCAAAGATAAACAAAAATATTTTATAGAATCCAAGCTAGCTGATTGGTCCAACTTGGCCTGAAACGGAGCTATATAAATAACGAGACATTCGCAATCACACGGAGATGAAAACTGTCAATCATTACGAGGCAGTGCGACGTCTTGGTGGATTTCAAAGAAAATTACTAGGCAGCAAAATAAGTAGATCAAGAAGCTTATTAGACTGCATATTTTGGTCAGGAGAAGATGATCTGGATGATTGCACTGGCTGTTGGCCGATAGTTTAAGACAGCTTAGTGTGCTTCCTAATCTCAATTACTCCTTAAAATTTAGTTACATTTTATACCTTCATTATTAAAATTTAATAATTAAACCTGTTGGTTATTGAAATTTGAGTGTAGTTTTCATTGATATAGACCGAGAATAGAAGACATTTATTTTTTTCCCGGTTGAGTTCATACTATGCAAAATTTTGGCTTTTACACCGGCAAAAGCCGACCAAACCCCTCTCTCTAAAACGGCCCTGACAGCCGTACTAGTAAGGATTCGATAATACTATTACTAAATAACTAAATAAAATGAAAGTTCGGCACAGGAGGAATCAAGGAAAAATACTCATGTAAAAAAGTGGATTTCAAAGTGAAAAATAATTTAGTAACCATGTACATAAAATTAGTAATTAGAAGAATAGAAAAAAAAGTAGTAGGTTAGGAATGAGGTAACAAAAACATAAAGGAAAGTACAACTAGTCATTTATTGGCTATCTGAGAGTCCAAAAATAAGGGATGGCATAGTATTTACAGTCCTGGGAAAACCTTGAATTATTGAAACACCAGTTAATTAATAAATGCTATTGAAAAGGTTTAATTATATTACTTTATTATTTAAAGAGTTGTGTTTGTGCTCTAAAATAATATGCCATGAACACTTTAATAATAATTTCGCTAAATTATAATATTATTAATTTATAAAAGAAACTAATTAGTTAAAAACTTCAATTAGTTAAGCATTTACCTCATGTAGAGAACACATTTAAAATATTTGAAAGACAAATCTAAATAAGAAGTTCGACACAGGGAGAATCAGGAAGGGAGACACAGGAAGGAAAGACACTTGTGTTACGTAGTCACTTGCAATAAGGGAAGCGGAGTCCAGAGAAATGATGTATTAAACAACATTTACATAAAATTTGTTATTATACGACAATAGAAAGACAACAATTAGATTAGATAGATGTGGTTCCAGGAACAAAACCGAAAGTATAAGTAAGTCATGTGTTAGAAAAGTTGTAGAAATACCTTAATTAGGAATAGCACCCAATATTTTATAATTAATTAAGCATATATAGACATTAAAATAGAATTAAAAAAAATTCATTATGCAGAAGATAAGCATAGTGGTAATCAACGCAACGAAGACACTTTTTAGTTTTCCTACTACAATTAAAATAGAGAAAAAAGGTCGTAGTAAATTAATTGAATAACATGCACATGAATCACTTTTTCTCCTTATTTATAATTTTTAATAACCTAACGAACTAACCGGGAGGTTACTCAAAACACAGCGAACGACAACGTGAACATCAGAAACCAAACACGAATCCGAATGAAATAAAATAATTAAGGGGTCATAGGAGTCTTGAAAATGTGCAAAGAAGGTACTACAAAGCATATAGTTTGATCTTTCAATGTAATTTTTCCCCTCAGGGGGCCCACTTCGGTGGGTACGGGTGTGGCAATCCCGAGGTCCCTAGCCTCTCAGGGAGCTCGCTTCTTGTGAGCACGGGAGTGGCGACCCCGAGGTTCCCTAGCTGGGCCTTTGCATTCTTCTTTCTTTCCTCCCTGCAAAGGTCCGGTTTTGTGTTGATTCTAGTATCCTTTACTGTTTTAAGAATCTTATTTACAGACTTTATCCATAACCTATTCTTCTTGCGTTGGCTATTTTGGCAGAGTTTAATTTTTTATTATCTTGCTTATTTTATATTTCTATTTTCATTTACATATTCAAAATACCTAGTGAACTGCTTTGATTTGGACCTTTAAATATTTGTTTTTTATTATTTCATTGTTGTCGGACATTTCCGACCAGCACGTTTGCCGTGTGCTGCGACCGGCTGAACCGGAGGAAAGTGGAGTCCTGGGGTTCCTGCAGTGGCCTCCCATAGGACAGGTGTTAGTTTCCTGAGGCCACTGTTGCGTGCCCTTTGGTCCATGCTTCACTGGTTGACGGGCGCCAGGGGGGATCCCGCCCCTGGCAATCGGCTCGCCTAATGGCACTGCTGTCCGGCATTTGAGCTGCCGGACACCACTGCCATTTGGATTTTTGCTCCGGAAAAGGGTTAGTTTTGCGGCTAGGGGTGCCCAGTGCGGATCCACACCCCGAACCCGTAACGCTATGTCCCCGTAGTACTGCCTAGGGACACTGCCAAAGGCTGGGCTTATGTTTTTTATTTGCGAAAGTTCGCACCCTTATCATTTTTAGTTGCCCAGAGCTGGTAAGCCCCTGCCGTATCCCGGCCACTCCGGCGTAGCTGCAGTAGGTGGGTGAGAAAGGGTATCCGGAGCTACCTGTGGACTACGGGGATGAACTCTCTCCCTTATGAAATATGGCTCTCAATCAAAACCCAGGCGGGGGGTTAAGCCCGCCACAAATAACACCTGAACATGTAAAGTCTCGACACATAACTGATCTTAATCAACTTTACCCTAAATTTCTTATCTTAACCTCTGAAACTAAACAGCTAACACAAATTTCACCATTTGCAATACAAAAAGGCCTACTTGGAATCGGAGGAAACCCGAAATCAGTTAAAAAACTAAAATCTGGCGACCTACTTTTAGAAACAAGTTCCCATATTCAATCCAGATCATTCTTGAATGCAAAACTTTTATGTAACATCCCTATTTCTGTAACGGCCCACAATACTCTGAACTCTTGCCGTGGTGTAATCTCGGAAAGAGATCTTCTTAATGTTTCAGAATTGGAGATCCTGGAAGGTCTAAAACAACAGAATGTCACACAAGTAAAGCGCATAACAATAAAAAAAGGAGATGAAATAGTTAATACTCAACACATTATTTTAACTTTTGGCTCAACTGACTTACCCAAACACATAAAAGCTGGTTATCTTAACTGTCCCGTTCGTCCCTATATACCAAACCCTTTGCGCTGCTTCCATTGTCAAAGGTATGGCCATACAAAAGCAACTTGCAGGTCCCAAGATGAATATTGTTCTAACTGTTCTTCTAAAGGTCATTCTTTCTCCTCTTGCCAGCTTCCACCCAAGTGCTTAAACTGTAAAGGCGACCACACTGCCAACTTTAGAGGTTGTCCAAGGTGGAAGGAGGAGAAAGAAATTCAACACATTAAAGTCACAAAGAACGTATCTTACCAAGAAGCTCGCGCTCAAATAGCAATAACCCTGCCCAAACCCAACCTATCATACGCATCTGCAACTAAAGTTACCACTTCTTCAATAGCCATCCAGTGCAATATCGTTAGAGAACAATGTGTGCAAAATACTACAACTACTAATTTAATCACAACAACAAGTTCTGTTACTAAAACCAATACATCCTCCTCCAGCTCACAAACTCTGAATAATACAGTAAAACCCATTACAGTGAAACCTCCCAGGTTAAGTAAATCTCCAGTAACTGTTAAACGATTAGAAAAAACGTCAAAGAAACAAAAAACAAAATCTAGAAGTAGGTCACTAAATACCAAAACAATCAACAGCTCTGACTCCTCCGATTCTCCAGAAATGGATGTCGAGACGGGACTGGAGGCCCCACAACATCTGAGGCCTCTAGAGAAATCGGTGACGAAGCATCCACCGATTATTTTCCCAAAATGACCCGAATAGTCTCATGGAATTGTCGTGGTTTCCGACCCAACGTAGACGGTGTCAAGGCAATCATGGATAAATATGCACCTGATGTAGTCTGCCTGCAGGAAACATTCTTAAAAGCAGGCGACATCACAAAATTAACATCTTGTGAAATTTTAAGAAAAGACTACTCAGACGGTGGAAGGGCTTGTGGTGGAGTTGCAATCGTGTATTCTGACCGATTGCCCACCAGTATTTTAAACATCAATACCAACCTCCAAGCCATAGCAATACAGATTCAACTTTCCCACCTTGTTACCATCTGTTGCATATATTTACCACCAAACCATGTTGTTAATATAGGAGATTTGGAAAATGTAGTTCAGCAGCTGCCTGCCCCATTTTTTCTCATGGGTGACTTTAATGGCCACCACCCAATGTGGGGCAGTGGTGAACATAACAGCCGAGGATCAATAATGGAACAGCTAATACACGGGCAAAATCTGTTTCTGCTTAATGACGGAAGTCCAACTCTGTTTCACTCGCCTTCAAGGACTTTCCATGCAGTTGACCTCGCCATTTGCTCTCCGTCACTCTCTTTAGACTGGTCTTTCGGGGTTGGAAGTGACCTGTATGACAGTGATCACTTTCCAATCATTTTAACATCGAGGAGCCCACCACCTCAATGCGAAAGACCAGAACAGTTTAAATTTATTAAAGCAAATTGGGATATTTTTACAACCCATGCTGAGCTGACGGACGACATGGTCGAAACAGGCGATATTGACTCGGCTGTTGATGTCGTTACTGATACTATATTGAGTGCTGCTGTTTTAGCCATTCCTGTCACCCATGGCAGACTTCCAAAATCTCCCAAGCCTTGGTGGAACCACGACTGTTCACAGGCTGAAAAGCGGAAGAAGCGTGCTTGGGGTATCTTCCGTCGATATCCTACAGAGGCAAATCTCATTGAATTTAAAAGGGCTCGGTCCCTGGCCCGAAGGATACGACGTGAAAGCCAAAGGTCATCTTGGCAGCAATACCTCAATACTATCCGTGGTCACGTAACATCAAGAACTGTTTGGAAGAAAGTGAAAAGAATTTCGGGTCGTTACGCTGACTCACAGCCGCTTTCTATGCTGAAACACAATAATATTTTAATTACTTCCCAAAAAGATATTGCAGATCAACTTGGAGCAGCCTTTGCAGCTGTCTCCAATGGTGCCAATTATAACGCTGACTTTTTAATAACTAAACAAAGAGAGGAGCTTAAAAAATTAAATTTCAGAACTTCTCATAATAAAGGTTACAACTGTAATTTCACTCTAAGGGAGCTACAATGTGCTCTAAAGAAATGCCACTCATCTGCCCCCGGCCATGATAAAATACATAATGAAATGTTAAAACATCTAAACAGTAATTCTTTGCAAACCCTTTTAAAACTCTACAATAGAATATGGAATGAGAAAGTTTTCCCGACTTCCTGGCAAAGAGCAATTGTAATCCCTATTGCTAAGCCAGGAAAGGACCCTCAAGATGCTGGTAACTACCGTCCCATTGCCCTGACCAGTTGCCTGTGCAAATTGATGGAGCGGATGGTTAATGCCCGCCTGGTCTATTGCTTGGAAGAGAAAGGGGCCTTTTCTCCGTTTCAGAGTGGTTTCCGACACCATAGAAGCACCGTTGATAATATCTTGCTTCTGGAAACCTCCATTCGTGAAGCCTTTGTTCGAAATCAGCACCTCGTGTCCATATTTTTTGACATGGAAAAGGCTTATGATCGAACATGGAGGTACGGAATTCTGAAAGACCTATACAATCTTGGTTTTCGTGGTAATTTACCAGTTTTCATTCAGAATTTCCTTAAGACCCGTGTTTTTCAAGTTCGTGTCGGATCCACTCGGTCTCGAGATTTCTACCAATTAGAAGGTGTCCCTCAAGGCAGTGTCCTCAGCGTGGTGTTGTTTATCTTAAAGATCAATGGAATAGTTCAGCAGCTTCCACCAGCTGTCAAAGGCACTTTGTTTGTAGATGACTTCCAGATCTCCTGTGCCTCGACTAATATGAGTACAGTGGAGAGGCAGCTGCAGATTGCAATCCGCAAGATCACGGATTGGGCGAATAATAATGGTTTTGTCATATCAAACCACAAAACAATCTGCATGCATTTCTGCCGGAAGCGTGGACTTCATCCGAACCCAGAAATTATTTTAAATGGTGTGGCCCTGCCTGTTAGATCAGAGGCAAAATTTCTGGGTATTATTTTTGACACGAAGCTCACCTTCTTGCCACACATTCAACATCTTCGGCAGAAGTGCAATAAGTCTCTGAACATTTTAAAAGTGCTCTCTAACACAACATATGGTGCTGATACAACATCTATGCTGAGGATTTACCGTGCTTTGATACGATCCAAACTTGATTACGGTGTCGCTGCCTATGGTTCTGCCAGAAAATCGGCTCTCAAGTATTTAGACCCTATTCACCACCAGGGTTTGAGATTGGCTTCTGGGGCTTTTCGTACATCTCCTGTACAAAGCCTATACGTTCTGTGCCAGGAGCCATCTCTGCAGCACCGTCGGGAAAAACTATCATTAGCTACCTATTTCAATATCAAAAGTAACCATAATCACCCTTTATATCCCCAAATTCTAAATCCAAAATGCCAACAATTCTTCACTAATAAAAAGTCCTTTATACCAACCTTTTCTATACGAATCAAAGAGCTCCTAGAAAATCTTGATCTCGATGATTTTAGAGTTTTTAATTTTAACGATAATTTTTCACCTTGGGAAGAATCACCTGTTCATATCCATAATATCATTAATTTTAAAAAGTCATCATTGCCTGACTCTGCTTTTGTACAAACTTTTAACGAGCATCGCTTTTTTAATTTTTCTCATAAACCTGTGTTCACCGATGGTTCAAAGTCTTTGGCTCATGTTGGCTCAGCTGCAGTCTTTAGTGACATCACAATAGCAGAAACACTTAACCCTTCTTGCTCGGTTTTCACCTCGGAAATATATTCCATTTATCTTGCCCTCCATCGCATTGCAGATCAAAGTTTCAAATCATGGATCATCTACTCAGATTCAAAAAGTGTACTTGATGCCCTCAGTAACTTTTCATACAAATCTCATCCCTTAATCTCAATAGTTGTAAAGCTCCTCTTTAAACTCAAACACAATAGTTTTCAAATTAGTTTCTGCTGGGTGCCAAGCCATGTTGGTATTCCGGGCAATGAGGAGGCGGACCGCGCTGCTAAGACTGCTAGTCAAAGCAGCGGCGCCCCCCTCAATCTGCCCGATGCCAGGTTGGCTTGTGCACATTCTATCAAAATATTATGGCAAAAAGAATGGGACCTTGAAACTGAAAATAAATTTCATAATCTATCACATTCAATAACCTGGCCATTTTTACCATCACCGAGCAGAAGGCAGGAGGTAGTGCTGGCACGCCTCCTGATAGGGCATACTAGACTCACACATGTGCATCTTTTGCTGGCAGAAGACCAGCCTATTTGTGCCATGTGTGATGTTTCACTAAGTGTTCACCATATTTTAGTTGACTGTCCAGCTTTTACTCTGAGCAGGCTTAAACATTTTAACATGTCGTATCCATCTATCCATGACATTTTATCACGTCCCCCATATCATGCCTTGTTTTCCTTTTTATTTGATATTGGCTTTTATTCTTTGATTTAAATGTGTCACTATTTTTAAGTGTTACATACTTTTTTTAATAACCATTTAAGCCTTTATTTGAAAATCCTTGTGTTTGATTTTAAATGTTGAATCGTTTTTAAATGTTTTGTGTCGCTTTTATGGATTTGTTAAAATTGCTTTAAAAATGTACCTAGTGTTTGGCGCAGTATGGCCTTAGATGCCCTTGCGCCATAAAACCCAAACATCCATCCATCCATCAATGTAATTTTTTAACTACTCAATATATAATAATAATTTTTTTATATGTAATTCTACAAGATTTATTTATTATAAAACAATTTTAAAATTTATGAAACTTTAGCCAAAACTAAAATAAATGATATTAAACATAAAGCTATTTGAACACATTGTGATTAGGCTTGCGCGGCAATTTTTGAGGTCAAAATTAAAGACATGACCAAGAAAATGACTTTATATTGTACAAATATGTGCAAACAAAGACTTGCACCTAAATTCTCAGATCAATTTTAATTAGAAATTATTTTAAAAACAATTTAAAATCAAAATTTAAAAATTTTTATTAAATTTTTTAGAAAAAGTTCTTAAAATAATTTCTAATAAAAATTGAACTGAGAATTTAGGTATAAGTCTTTGTTTGTACATATTTGTACAATATAAAGTCAGTTTCTTGTTCATGTCTTCAATTTTGACTTCAAAATTTGCCGCTCAAGCCTAATCACAATGTGTTCAAATAGTTTTGTTTGTTATCATTTAAGTTTTGGCTAAAGTTTCATAAATTTTTAAAATTTGTTTTATAATAAATAAATCTTATGGAATTACAAATAAAAAAATTATACTTATATATTGAGTAGTTAAAAAATTACATGAAAGATCAAACCATGCTTTGTAGTACCTTCTTTGCACATTTTTATGACCCCTTAAATGGCGATGGCTTGGCTTAGTTTTAAGAAAACATAGCAACCCCCGTCGCCAAAATGTGTCCACGCATTAAATTATCAGTTATCTGAATTGAGCAAAAACGCGTTAGGATACAGAAGCCCTCCAGTGGAATAACTATGTACTAAATAGACTAATTTTTTATAAAATATTGCTACAGGGCCCCGCAGCCTAGGTGGTCAAAGGAACAATATGATCAGAGGTACAACACCTTCCCCCTATGCAATTAGTACTTAAATTAATAAAGATCATTTGGAGTAAAAATTAGAAAAAAAATTAAGGAATAGCAATTAAGAATATTTATTGGATCAAAACTGATAAATTATTGGAAATCTGATTATTTTATCAGAGGTAGAATACTTTTATAATGTGTGTTAAAGTTTTGTTTCAGTTGTTCGTCTATCCTTTACAAATCAACCATAGCTGTATCTCAATATTTTTGATTTTCCTATTTTTTTTACTTGATATTTTCTACGTCACTTGACTGTGGTTCTAAAATACGTCGCCCGTCGCCAATAGCCCTCGTGTTGTTCTAGTGCGACGATAATTTAAAACCTAACCTATCCTTGATGTTTCCCAATACTATGCGAGTTCAAAGCCAAAGTAATATTTTTTTGGATTTCTCAATTTTTTTTATTTTTTTTTTTTGAGGCCATTTTTAACTTTGCTACTTTCACTTAAATGTATATAACTCTGTTGGATTTTGTAGATATCAAGGTTTAAATTTAGGACGAGGAATTCGAGGCAGAATGCTAATGGAAGACTGAAATTCAAGTTTAGAGTTTGCAGCGTGAAGTAGGGAAGAGTTGAAAGTGTATAGAATTAGTGTGCTTGAAATCTACAATCTCTCAATATACAATAATTTTGATATCTAAGAATGTACATGATTGTGTTTCTCATTTTTTCAAAAACCGTTTTTATTTAATTATAGATCGGGTCTTCTGTGGGAGAGGAGGCGTCTATAAGCCCCTTAGCTCTGTACCCCCCCTAAAATTCTCCACTAAACAATATAGTTTATTTGTATTTTCAACGTTTGAGTTCCGACAGCTTTAATGGCACAAGGATCCTTGAATTTGATAAATTCAACAATGTATGACTAACTGTTCGTAACATGTCTTGTAGCACCATTGTCAATCAAAAATGTTGAACTGGTTTCTGCTGTGTAGGCTTCTTCACAAACAGACATAAGTGCAATGTTTGCCGACACTTCATTTGCTTGTCTATCACTTAATTCAGTCTTTCCAGGTCTTCCATCAGCAATCCACTGTTATGGCCCTCACGTTTGCTGTAATTACAGATATCCCCTTTCCTTCATCTAGATTTAAATCTTCCATCTTGTCTTAGTCTTTCTGGTTTTGACACTATAAGTGCTTTTTGAACAGCATTCATATGATCTTCAGTCTTGGTAAAATTTCTTGGTAAAACATCATCCGTGTCTGAGCAGTCATCATGGCAGGAAGCTCCAGCGATCTACAATTCCTCTTGAGGAGGATCAACGACGTTGGTGGATTTGACAAGCTAATGAAGGTTATGAAGAAACCTTCGCCGGAGAGAAAAGTTATTGCGGAGACGGATGTTAAACCACAAGTTGTGGCTGACATACCAATGGAATCAGAAGGTGAGTGGCCTCGGCTCGCGGCCAAAGCACCAGTCCCTGACCAAGTCGTTACGGAGTCAAACGACAAGCCTCGGCCCGTGGCTAAAAAGTCTAAAGCGGCTAAGAGAAGAGCTGCCAAGAAAGTCAAACTTGCCGGCTCGGAAGTCCCTGACTTGGAGGTGAAAACAAGCGGTGAGCCTCGGCCCGTGGCTAACTGTGAAAAGTTCGATGTAGCCGAGTCCATTGAACTGCCGACGGATCGGTCCGTTCCGGCGGCAGGGGCTGCAACCCCGGATGCCCAATCCCCGGAGGGAAGCTCGGAAGCCCCTACGGCTAAAAAAGTTAAACTCTCCGGCTCGGAGGTCAATGACTTAGAGGCAGACGTTGAGCCTCGGTTCGAGGTCAACGTTCCTGTTTCTAACAAATTCGATGAGCTAGCTGAGCCCATGCAACTGTCGTCGGATCGGTCCGTCCCGTCGACAGGGGTTGTAACCCCGGATGCCCAATTTCCGGCGGGAAGCTCGGAGATCCCGACGGCTAGCACTGAGCCTCGGCCCGTGGCCAGTAGACCAATGCCCATTCTCTTCCTCGGAGGAGAAAAGGGTGATGAAGTGGTTAAACGCATCGCTGAGTCGGTAGCGGACGACCTCGGCGCAAAACCTTTTCACAAGTATGTGAAGGTATTTCCACGGTCCGTGGAAGAGGAGGCTAAGATTCTAGCCATCCTTGCCGAGGCGAAGGTCGGTTTTTTCCGCCATTCCCGACGAAAGCGGTCGCAATTCAAAACGGTCGTCAAAGGGTTGCCCCGCGACACCGATCCATCGAATATCTCCTCCGCGCTCGCCGCGGAAGGCTTTATCATCGAACGGGTCGTCCAGCTGACCAAAGCTCGGACAAAGGCCCCCCTCCCGATTTTCCAAGTAGTAGTTGTTCGGACGGGCAACTACAAGGTTTTATTTGAGCAAAACAGTCTCCTGGGTAAGAAGGTCTCCTTCGAACCATAGAGGAAGATTGCCAGAGTTCCTCAGTGTTATAACTGCCAGGGGTACGGCCATGTGAGCAGTCTCTGCCATATGGACCCCAGGTGTAGGTATTGTGGCCTCGGCCACGACTCTCGTGCGTGTCCCACCCGAGAGGTAGATCAGACCCGCCTCTGTGCGAATTGTTGTGGGCCCCACCTCAGTTCCTCAGCGGCCTGCCCGGAGAGGCCAAAGCCCCCCAAAAGGGAGCTTCCAGAGAGTTCCACCAGGTGGCAGAACCGACCTATGCCACGCCTAGAGGAGGAAGGTCCTACCTCCCTATTGGCTGCCCTGAGATCCGTCAAAGACGTCATTGCTGACGTTTTCGGTGCTCCATAGACTCTCGGCTCGTGAGTTTTTATTCTCGTTCTTAGACCAGCCGGCTCTCCTGGCTCTTTGAATCCTGTTTTTGTTCGTTTTGCCCTATGGGCCGATTTCGATGAATGTGAAAGGGCGCTTCGCGCCGATGCACAGATTGTCAGTTTTTGATTTCAGATAAAATTTCTTTCAAACATACTCAGCTACACTCGTAATTCAACGAATGATTTCTTGACATCACTGGACATCTAAGCACAACTTTATTGGAGTTTTATGAAGTTAAAAAAAAAACGCATCAAAATATTCCTATAGTTTCTTAGCTTTTTTTTTTTGGAAAAAAAAAATTTCCCCATAGACTTATCATTAGCAAGCCCGATCGAAGGAGAACGGGGGTGATGAGCAGCCTTAACGATGCTAACTCGAACGGTTTATTTACAATTTTAAAGGAACTTTCGTTTTACAAGTAAACAAACACAACGCCATCTAGTGTCAGAGCATATAAACAAAAACAGTTAGCACAGTTACAGTTATTTTCTTTAACAGTGATGCCATTTATCACCACAGAAACCACAACTTAAATTTTTGCTACGACAAAAACGTGCACGATGTTTCTTTCAAACATTTAAAACGGGCTTTATTTTTAATAACACTCTTTCTATCCGCCAAAGACATCTTTTGAGCCAAATAACACTCTATACTTTTATGATTTGTTTTACTACAAAATAAACACTATTTCATTTGCCCCTCTTCCTTACCTGTACTAATTAATACTGCACTTGTAGGCAAAGAGTGCTCCTCGGTTTTGCGGTCCCGGTCCTGATAAACCTTGTGTGGCGAAGTCCCGAGAGGGCGAGTAGAATTATCTCTTCGGAATGGAATTCAGAGCGGAGAAAGGTCATTAACCTCTCGAAGGATCGGAGTGAGCTTCCCTCCGAAAGCGCGCTCTCAACCGTTCCTTAATTCGGGTGCTGACTCGTCACTTGACTGTGGTTCTAAAATACGACGCCTTTGCCAATAGCCCTTGTGCAGCTCTAGTGCGACGATAATTCAAACCTAACTCGACCGTTCCTTCGGTCTCCCCTCGCCCAGCGAGCGGGGAGGGTGGACCCATCCACAGAACGGCTCCGCTCCCAAACGCGCAGGACAGACTCCGGTAGGCAAGACTTCACGAGTGGCTCCAGGAAATCTGCAATCTTCGCCTTGATGCGACCCAGACTCTCTGAAGCCAGATGCTTGCTTTCGAGAAGATCATTCAATTCTGCCAAATCTGGTTTCCCGCGACCCGAAGCATTCTTCATCACTACCCCAAGGAGACCACTAACGTATATTTGAACGAGCAGATCGTCACGGCCGAAACGCAGTTGAAGTTGCTGGATGCATTTCGGATAATGATCACCTGTGGGAGGATAACTGTCCTCCAGCCGCGCTGCTGTGGAACGGGGTACTACGCATTTCATGAGATACTGAAATTAGTCCTCGTTTTGGATGGTTTCATCAGTGTGGTTTTCACACTCCAAACGGGGTAGTTTGAAATTACGTTTTTCGAACATCGAGTCCCGACCACTCTCTGACAGGGCAACTGTCATGTTGATTCTTACCTCCAACTGCGTTGTAATGTCAGAAAAGGTATATCTGTATTTTTCAGCTGTTTCAAAGTCTGTTTCATACTCGGTTGTCTTGGACAGATCGGATAATAGAGACTGGGCAACAATCTCTTTCAACACATGTTATGGGAGTGATTGTCATCTGTAGTGCAGATAACACATTTTCGTCCTTTAAATCCAGAAACTAACGATTTGGAATTATACTTAAACTTACTAGTTGGGTATTGATTACGAGGTTGGTTTGGTTCACAATTATTTATCTTACCCCTTGAATTTACATAAATATCACATCATTTAGCCATCTCAGTGGCCCAAACCAGTTTTCGCCTTGCAAAACGTCAATATGGCTCTTTAATTCTTTGTCCAATGAACTACACAATTTATCAGAAATCATTGAATGACGCAATGTCTCGAGGTCTTCAACCTCTCTCAAACTGACAATAATAGTCAAAATTTGCTCTAAGTCTAGTCGCAAATTTCATTTCATCTGGAAGCTTTTGGGCTTTTCGAAAACTAGTCAACCTCCTGAGGAGAGCACTGGAACTCTCTTAAAACCTGACCTTTTAATTTAGAATAATCCCTCAAATTCTCTTCGCTCAAATACCCCAACAAATTTGACACCCTTTCTAGCACATTGTAGTTCGTGAAGATTGAAAGGCTCTCCAATTCCACAAGATGGGTCGTCAGAACCTGGAATGCCCAGATCCATCGGAATACCCTCGAGGATCTTCGGTCTCAAGAGGGTAGTAGCGAGGCAGTTCACTTGAGCAAGGGAGGAAGTGACTTCCAAGCCCCTCTCACGCCAAAGTGTTAATTGATGATGGGCTAGATTTTTCTGTTTTTTAGGCCTTTTATGATGCGGTAGATAGAACCCGTTCTACCTGCCTCGTCACACACAGTGTCCCAATATTTGTTTTTAAGAACTCTTATCAACTTCTTTAATTCCTTGCAGAAAAGCAGGAGGTAGTGCTGGCGCCCCTCCTGATCGGGCATACAAGACTCACACAAGATCAGACCAGGTGTGTCATGTGTGATGTCCCTCTAAGTGTTTACCACATCTTAGTAGACTGTCCGGCTTTTACACTAAGCAGACTTAAATATTTTAACGTTTTAAACCCATCTATCCATCAGATTTGAACTCATCCCCCCTATCATGCCTTGTTTTCTTTTTTGGTCAATATTGGCTTTTATTCTTTGAATTAGTTTTTTTTTTTTTTTTTGTACTGGATAAAAGCCTCGTCTTTTAGGTTATGCCGAGCCAACTTTAGAAACCTTCGTTTTTTCTGCAGGAGGTCTGTACATTTTGCAGACCACCATAGACAGCCAGTAGATTGAGGAAGATCGAAGGCGATTGTATTGTCACTTAAAGTCTCCTTAGCCTGAAGCCCTCGAGGTTAATGTCATTAGTGAGTGGCAGACTACGAAGGTGTGAGTCAATTTTGCCCCAGGAATATCTCGCACGTTGGCAGATCTTGCGGACCCCGTTATTAATTGCAGTTATAACTGGGAAGTGATCGCTGTCAAACGCATCTTGGCAGATAGATACGGCAGCTTAGGAAACGAGGTTGGCAGTGGTGATTGTTAAATCGAGCAAGCTTCCTCTAGGGGACACATGCGTGGGGTCGCATTAAGGAGAACCAAGTAGGAGTCTTGCATCCAATCGAGAAGAATCTGAGCCCCGCTCGCATCCCTATCACTATCCCAGAGGGAATGGTGAGCGTTAAAATCCCCGACAATAAGCGCTTGGGAAGAGGCAGTACGCCGAACCTCATCCAACCACCTTCTAGAGAAATTGCCCCTTGGCGCGTAAATATTGATGATGGAGAGGTTCTTTCCAAGGATATTAATACCCATTGGCAAACATATTGAATACATAATTGTGCAAATATGGAAGTTTTTCGCTTGTCCCATTATTATTTCCAGCACTGTAGTTTTGATACCTGGCCCTACGTTGGGAAGTAGGCCGACACTAGGGTCGCGATTTTTTTTTTTTTGTCGTAGAGCATTCTTTAGAGCTAGAACTAGTTTTGTATAACTTATTTCTTTTGACGAGGCACAACGAAACAAAGCTGCAATTGTGTTCTGCTGCATCTTGTTAATATCACCAGCACAGTTTCGGATCGCAATCCCATAGTACTTTTGCAACTTGTCAATGAATTTCATGTTGAGTTTTTTTTTACCGCTTAGTCCACTCTGCTTCTTTTTCAACTTCCTCAGTCTGTTGCCTACTCTTTTTTTAACATGACCTATACATTCAAATTTTCTTATGGAGTAATCTTCATATACGTCCGTAACGGTCAGGTAACTCTTCGAATCCCCGTCCCCATAAAAATCCACATAAGCTAAGCCACGCTTTTCTCGCGAACGTTCAAAAATCCTATAAGCACCAACTGGCTCCATAGTTGGGGCAGAACCGTCATAGTTCTTGGTTCACTTATGTGCAGTTTTGTTTTTCTTAGTTTTGCTTGTTTGGCAGTAAGAGGAAAGGGTTTATCCTTCTTCAAATTTTTAACTTCGGCAGCTTCAACCATTGAGTTGACACTAACTTCCATAACAGATTTAAGAATTACAGACGATATTCTTGAATATGCTTTGGAACTCAATGGAGGTTGGCAATTCATGAATGCACAGAACTTTTTGGCCCCAGAATGTCCCTGCCCAAGTTGGCGCATAGCATACACTAACCTAGTGTTTACTTCGGAAGTTTTTTTCTCTTTTTTTTTTTTTAAGAACAGTATTTCTTAAAAAAATCACAGGATGTACACTTAAGGTAAATGTGGAAGATAATCCATCTTATGAAATTTCTTGAAATACGATTTTCGAATTACACTGGGGACAGGCAAGACACTGGACTATATCTTTCAATAATTCACAGTCAAATATGCGAAATCCTGTATCTAAGGTTCGATTGCTAACGTAAAAAAATGGCAGAGGACTTTTCGGTTTTTCTAGATTACATGGTTTAGTAGCTGAAGTTTGTTTGGCCTTACTATACTGATTTTGGACAAATCTGCGTATTTTATGTCTAGTAGATCGACACTTCGGCATGTTATTTAGCAGAATAATAATTATTTTTCTAGAAATTGATAAATTAAAGATCAGCTCACGATACTTAACAACGGAAACAACTACAATTCTGTCTAAAATAAACAAGCATGCACTCTTAAAAATGAATGCTCGAAAACGACGAAATTTTCCTTAATTTTGAGGATTCAGTTTCCTGGCAAATGTTCCGAGTTTTCCTTTCCTCAAAGTGAGGACATTTGAATCGTCATTTTTTTGAGGATTTGAATGTCGTCTAATCTAAAGAAATATTTCGTCATTTTTGAGCATGTGAATTTAGTTGTTTTGAGCTAGTTTCCTTAAATTGAGGATTGTTATTCTTAATTTGAGAGTTTGGCATCGTCATTTTTGAGCATGTGATTTTGTTTTTATAGTTCTGGTTACGTTAAATTGAGGATTGTTATACTTGATTTGAGAGCTTGGTATCGTTATTTTTGAGTATGTGATGCTGTTTTGAAAGTTCCGGTTTCGTTAAATTGAGGATTATTATTGTTCATTTGAGAGTTTTGCATCGTCATTTTTGAGCATATATATTTATTGTTCGGGCAGCTCTATAGTTAAACTCATAGTTTGCTTGCACAGAAGCCACGACCATGGGCGGAGCTATAAAACGCGCGGGGCAATCAGATGAAGAGAAAATTTCAGTCGTGTTATTTTGTCTTCATCTAATTGTTCCGTGCGTAGAGGGATGAGACATTTTTTTAAGAAGTTAAGCATTTAAACAATAAAATAGTACACAAAATTCCAGGTGGATAATTTTCTCAAACATAAATTACAGAAAGAACTTTTTTTAAAAAATAATTCTTTTTAAAAAGTTCGGCTTATTTTGAATATTATAGCTTTACATTTAATCTTGTTTTTAATTATTTCGATTAGAGATTCAAATCAATATTCCTGAAGCTTGGAAATCCATAATCCATGGCACAAAACTAATATACTATATTAAATCAATTTTAGTTGTATCTTCGAGTCGAACCCAAAAGTATCTACCTAAAAAACCAAGGCCGTTAAATATTATATTTAGAAAAAAAAACCCTTATTATTAAGGTATTTTATTAAATACTTTTTGCATTAAAAGTACCTTTAAAGAAAAAAATTATGGAAATATAATGCATCAGTGCACATAAAATTTTATCTTTCAGTGTAAAATATTTTTTAATTATAAAAACCATAATTTAAAGACACAAATTATGCATCGTCAAAATAATATTTTCACTTTTAATAAATATGCAGAATATAAATAAACTATTTTTTTATTAATAGTTAACTAATAATTACTTTATACTATATTAGTTGAATGAAGAAAATAAACCATTTTTATAATACATTTTTATTTTGACACAAAATGACATGATTTAAACTTACCCTTAATAAAAATTAATAATAATCCAAATACTTTCCAACAACGTAAATCGAAGTTCGAATAGGCAACCCCTCAGGGGGCCCACTTCGGTGGGTACGGGTGTGGCAACCCCGAGGTCCCTAGCCTCTCAGGGAGCTCACTTCTTGTGAGCACGGGAGTGGCGACCCCGAGGTTCCCTAGCTGGGCCTTTGCATTCTTCTGTCTTTCCTCCCTGCAAAGGTCCAGTTTTGTGTTGATTCTGGTTTTCTTTCCTGTTTTAGTCTTAGTTACAAAAGAATGTTTTAGGTGCAGATTTTATCTCTAACCTATATTTCGTGCATTGTTTATTTTGGCTGAGTTTAATTTTTATTCTCTTTTGCTTATTTTATGTTATTTTAATTTACATCTTTAAAAATACCAAGTGAACTGCTTTTATTTGGACCTTTAAATATTTGTTTTCTTATTTTTTCATTGTTGTCGGACATTTCCGACCAGCACGTTTGCCGTGTGCTGCGACCGGCTGAACCGGGGGAAAGTGGAGTCCTGGGGTTCCTGCAGTGGCCTCCCATAGGACAGGTGTTAGTTTCCTGAGGCCACTGTTGCGTGCCCTTTGGTCCATGCTTCACTGGTTGACGGGTGCCAGGGGGGAGCCCGCCCCTGGCAATCGGCTCGCCTAATGGCACTGCTGTCCGGCGTTTGAGCTGCCGGACACCACTGCCATTTGGATTTTCGCTCCGGAAAAGGGTTAGTTTTGCGGCTAGGGGTGCCCAGTGCGGATCCACACCCCGAACCCGTAACGCTATGTCTCCGTAGTACTGCCTAGGGACACTGCCAAAGGCTGGGCTTATGTTTTTATTTGCGACAGTTCGCACCCTTATTCTTTTTAGTTGCCCAGAGCTGGTAAGCCCCTGCCGTATCCCGGCCACTCCGGCGTAGCTGCAGTAGGTGGGTGAGAAAGGGTAACCGGAGCTACCTGTGGACTACGGGGATGAACCCCTTCTCTATTAATTATGGCTCTCAATCAAAGCCCAGGCGGGGGGTCAAGCCCGCCAAATATAACACCAGACACAGATAAGTCAAAATATTTATCAGACATAAGTTCTCTCTACCCTAAATTTATTGTCCTTAGTTCAGAATCTAAACAACTATCTCAGATATCACCCTTTGCTATACAGAAAGGCCTACTCGGAATCGGAGGCAATCCTAAGACAGTTAAAAAGCTTAAATCTGGAGATCTATTAATCGAAACAACGACTTATGTACAATCAAGATCCTTTCTAAATGCTAAACTTTTATGCAATATCCCGATCTCTGTGACACCCCACAACACCTTAAACTCTTGCCGTGGTGTAATTTCAGAAAAAGATCTGCAAAACGTTTCAGAGCAAGAGATACTGGAAGGTTTAAAACTCCAAAATGTAACGCAAGTAAAAAGAATATCAATCAAAAAAGGAAATGAAATAGTAAACACCCAACATATAATACTGACTTTTGGCTCACCCAACTTGCCTAAACAAATAAAAGCTGGTTATCTAAACTGTCCCGTCCGTCCCTATATCCCAAATCCTTTACGTTGTTTTCACTGCCAAAAATATGGTCACACCAAAGCCACATGCAGGTCTCCAGATGAATATTGCTCAAACTGTTCTGCCAAAGGCCACTCTTTCTCTTCTTGCCAGCTTCCACCAAAGTGTCTAAACTGCGAAGGCGACCACACTGCCAACTTTAGGGGTTGTCCTAGGTGGAAGGAAGAGAAAGAGATTCAATACATAAAAGTCACTAAAAATGTATCTTACCAAGAAGCCCGAAACCAAGTTAAAATAACCCTGCCTAAACCTAATCTATCCTATGCATCTGCCACTAAAGTTACAACAGCTTCAATAGCCATCCAGTGCAATATGATTATTGAAAGAAACCTGCAAGAGGCTAAATCTACAAACACAATAGCAACAGGAACCTCTGTTACCAATAGCAATGCATCATCCTCTAGCTCACAAACTCATACAACCACTGATAAATCAAGTTCACAGAAACCTCAGCGATTTAATAAGTCACCTGT
Source organism: Hylyphantes graminicola (assembly GCA_023701765.1). Classification (NCBI taxonomy): domain Eukaryota; kingdom Metazoa; phylum Arthropoda; class Arachnida; order Araneae; family Linyphiidae; genus Hylyphantes; species Hylyphantes graminicola. The sequence goes on along the minus strand of CM043112.1, from coordinate 4,749,032 downwards.
AAGAGTTAAGCGTTTAGAAAGGGCGCCTAAGAAACAAAAAACCAAAGCAAGGAGCAAATCTTTAAATACTAAAACCAACAATAGCTCGGACTCCTCCGATTCCCCAGAAATGGATGTTGAGTCAGGACTCGAGGCACCACAACATCTGATGCCTCGAGATAAATTGGTGACGAAACATCCACCAATTATTTTCCCTAAATGACCCGAATAGTCTCGTGGAATTGTCGTGGTTTCCGACCCAATGTAGACGGTGTCAAGGCAATCATGGATAAATATGCACCTGATGTAGTCTGCCTGCAGGAAACATTTCTAAAACCAGGCGATATCACAAAATTAACATCTTGTGAAATTTTAAGAAAAGACTACTCAGATGGTGGAAGGGCTTGTGGTGGAGTTGCAATCGTTTATTCAAACCGATTGCCCACCAGTGTTTTAAACATCAATACTAATCTTCAAGCCATTGCCATTCAAATTCAACTTTCCCACCTTATGACCATCTGTTGCATATATTTACCACCAAACCATGTTGTTAATATAGGAGATTTGGAAAATATAGTTCAGCAGCTGCCTGCCCCATTCTTTCTCATGGGTGATTTTAATGGCCATCACCCAATGTGGGGCAGTGGTGAACATAACAGCCGAGGATCAATAATGGAACAGCTAATACACGGGCAAAATCTGTTTCTGCTTAATGACGGAAGTCCTACTCTGTTTCATCTGCCTTCAAGGACATTCCATGCTGTCGACCTCGCCATTTGCTCTCCGTCACTCTCTTTAGACTGGTCTTTCGGGGTTGGGAGTGACCTGTACGACAGTGATCACTTTCCAATCATTTTAACATCGAGGAGCCCACCACCTCAATGCGAAAGACCAAAAAAATTTAAATTTAATGAAGCAAAGTGGGATATTTTTACAACCCACGCTGAGTTGACGGACGACATGGTTGAAACAGGCGATATTGACTCGGCTGTTAATATGGTTACTGAAACTATAATAAAGGCTGCAGTTTTAGCCATACCCATGACACAAGGCAGACTTCCAAAATCTCCTAAGCCTTGGTGGAACCACGACTGCTCACAGGCTGAAAAGCAAAAAAAGCGAGCTTGGGGTATTTTCCGTCGCTATCCTACTGAGGCAAATCTTATCGTATTTAAGAGGGCTCGGTCCCAAGCCCGTAGGATCCGACGCGAAAGCCAAAGATCATCTTGGCAGCAATACCTCAATTCTATCAGGGGTCACGTAACATCAAAAACTGTTTGGAAGAAAGTAAAACGAATTTCGGGTCGTTACGCTGACTCACAGCCGCTTTCTATGCTTCAACAAAATAACATTTTATTTACTTCCCAAGAAGATATTGCCGATCGGCTCGGAGCAGCCTTTGCAGCTGTCTCCAATGGTGCTAATTACACCGCTGACTTCTTAGTAACTAAACAACAAGAGGAGCTTAAAAAGTTAAATTTTAGACCGTACCATGCCAATAGTTACAATAGTAATTTCACTCTATCTGAACTACAGTGTGCTTTAAAAAAATGCCATTCATCAGCCCCCGGTCATGATAAAATCCATAATGATATGTTAAAACACCTTAATAGCAATTCCTTACTAGCCCTTTTACACCTTTACAATAGAATATGGAATGAGAAAGTTTTCCCGACTTCCTGGCAAAGAGCAATCGTAATCCCCATTGCTAAGCCAGGAAAGGACCCTCTAGATGCTAGCAACTACCGTCCCATTGCTCTGACCAGTTGCTTGTGCAAATTGATGGAGCGGATGGTTAATGCCCGCCTTGTATATTGTTTAGAAGAAAAAGGGGCCTTCTCCCCGTTTCAGAGTGGTTTCCGACATCATAGAAGCACCTTAGATAATATCTTGCTTCTGGAAACCTCCATTCGTGAAGCCTTTGTTCGAAATCAGCACCTCGTGTCCATATTTTTTGACATGGAAAAGGCTTATGATCGAACATGGAGGTACGGAATTTTAAAAGACCTACACCATCTCGGTCTTCGTGGTAACTTACCAATCTTTATTCAGAACTTCCTTAAGACCCGTGTTTTTCAAGTTCGTGTCGGATCCACTCTGTCTCGAGACTTTTACCAACGAGAAGGTGTCCCTCAAGGCAGCGTCCTCAGCGTGGTGTTGTTTATATTAAAGATCAATGGAATAGTCGAGCAGCTTCCACCAGCTGTTAAAGGCACTTTGTTTGTGGATGATTTCCAAATCTCCTGTGCCTCGACTAACATGAGTACAGTGGAGAGACAGTTGCAGATTGCCATCCGCAAGATCACGGATTGGACTAATAATAATGGTTTCGTCATATCTAACCAGAAAACAATCTGCATGCACTTCTGCAGGAAGCGTGGGCTGCATCTCGACCCAGAAATTATTTTAAATGGTGTGGCTCTGCCTGTAAGATCAGAGGCAAAATTTCTGGGTGTTATTTTTGATAGTAAGCTCACCTTCTTGCCACACATTCAACATCTACGGCAGAAGTGTAGTAAGTCCCTCAATATTTTAAAAGTACTATGTAACACAACTTATGGTGCTGATACGACATCCATTCTGAGAATTTACCGTGCTTTGATACGATCCAAGCTTGATTACGGTGTCGCTGCATATGGTTCTGCCAGAAAATCGGCTCTCAAATATCTCGACACTATTCATCATCAGGGTCTGAGGTTGGCTTCTGGGGCTTTTCGTACTTCGCCAGTACAAAGCCTTTATGTTTTATGCCAGGAGCCATCCCTGCAACATCGTCGGGAAAAACTCTCTCTAGCTGCTTATTTCAATATAAAAAGCAATCACACTCACCCGTTATATCCCCAAATTCTAAACCCAAAATTCCAGCAGTTCTTCATTAATAAAAAGTCATTTATCCCAACATTCTCTATCCGTATGAAAAAACTCCTGGATATTCTTGATATAGATGATTATAGGGTCTTTAATTTTAATGATAATTTTACACCTTGGGAAGAGTCACCTGTACATATTCAAAATATTATTCATTTTAAAAAATCATCATTGCCGGACTCTGCTTTTGTGAACATTTTTAATGAGCATCGCTTTTTTAATTTTTCTTTTAAACCAGTGTTCACTGATGGTTCCAAGTCTCACGCTCATGTTGGCTCTGCAGCAGTCTTTAATGACATCACAATAGCGGAAACACTCAATCCTTCATGCTCGGTTTTCACTTCAGAAATTTATTCAATTTATCTCGCCCTTCACCATATTGCAGATCAAAACTCTAAATCTTGGATTATCTACTCAGATTCAAAAAGTGTATTAGATGCCCTGAGTAATTTTTCATATAAATCTCATCCTTTAGTTTCAATAGTTGTAAAGCTCCTCTTTAAACTCAAACACAATAGCTTCAACATTAGTTTCTGCTGGGTGCCGAGCCATGTTGGTATTCCGGGCAATGAGGAGGCGGACCGCGCTGCGAAGACTGCTAGTCAAAGCAGCGGCGCCCCCCTCAATCTGCCCGATGCCAGGCTGGCTTGTGCCCATGCAATCAAAATAGTTTGGCAAAACGAATGGAACCTCCAAACAGAAAATAAGTTTCATAAGATATCACCTTCAATAACCTGGCCATTTTTACCCTCACCGAGCAGAAGGCAGGAGGTTGTGCTAGCACGCCTCCTGATTGGGCATACGAGACTCACACATGTACACCTTCTACTGGCAGAAGATCAGCCCATATGTGTCATGTGTGATGTCCCGCTAAGTGTATACCACATTTTAGTCGACTGTCCAGCTTTAACTCTGAGCAGGCTTAAATATTTTAACATTCTAAATCCATCTATTCATGACATTCTATCTCATCCCCCATATCATGCCTTGTTTTCCTTTTTAGTTGATATTGGACTTTATTCTTTGATTTAAATATGTCACTGTTTTTAAATGTTATGTACTGCTGTTAATAACCATTTAAACATTTTATTTGAAAATTTTTGTTTTTTAATTTTAGATTTTGAATTGTTTTTAAATGTTTTGTGTCGCTTTTATGAATTATTTTGACCAGTTTTAAAAGCAAAACCTAGTGTTTGGCGCAGTATGGCCTTAGATGCCCTTGCGCCATAAAACCCAAACATCCATCCATCCATCGAATAGGCAACTGGCGATGATCACATCTGCTGTCCGAATAAAAAAGCAGTTTATTTTCATAGAACGGCGAACTTCGAATTTCATGTTCTGATTTCAAGCTATCACCTGTCGTTTTTAAACACATAACAAAGTGTAATGTTATGAAATTGTCTTCCTTTTTTCAGTTGGCTCAAAACTTTATGTGACAACTTTTAGTGCTACTTTTTACTAATTCGTATATTCTATCGAGCTTCTAATTTCATCGAAAGAAAACGAAAAAAAAGAATTATTCTTTTTCAAAAAAGAAGAGTTGAGCAGTGCCATGCAATCTTCACAAGTTTTTCAAACGATTTACGAATATTTAAAGTTGCTTTAAAATATTATATTTTATTATTTAATGTGTTCCGTTTGAGCACTCATTATCAAATTATTTTTCTAAAATAATGTTAATTTTAATATGCAAATTTTATTAAGTCGTTTGATGAAACCTTTCAACTGCAAAGCGTTCTTTAACTGCGTTAAACTTGATTCAAGAGTAGTGTAAATTAGCAGTTGAAAATCAGCATCAATAGTAAACAAAAGCTATAATTCCGTTCTATTTTTATAATACTTACATATTATAATGAAGGCAAATAGTTTTATGTTTAGAAACATGCAACTTATTGTTCTTTACTGTAAAATTTAATGTTCAAGCTGCTTGTATATATTACGAATTTTTATGTTAGGCCTAACCAAACTTCAAGAAGCCGCCATTGTTTGAACCGCTAAGTTCCAATCCCAGAATGCAACGGTGCGAGTACAACAATGAGATTCAGTTTCCTCAAAATCAAGATACAGAATCGTCAAATCAAGATCGTAAAAGTGAGGATTCGCGTTTACTCAAAAGTCACGTGATAGTTTGACGAAACAATCCTCAAATTAACGAAATGAGGCTTGATGATTCATGAATCGTCAAAAATGAAAGTGTTATTTTTAAGAGTGTGGCTAGGTAGGTAGACATATATATTTAGGTTTCTGTGCTTGGTTAGAGACCCGCTTATAAACCTTCGTCAAGTAAGAGAGACGCAACACACACATAAATGGATCCATCTAATTTTTAGAGACCGAGGCCAACTAGAGGATCCCCAGAATTGACTTGTCACCCCCAGAGGTATTGATTTGGTGTGGGAACTTGGAGGACTTTTGTGACCACGACGGATTTAACGTACACCAGTCACCATTTAGCATGGCTTTGGAAATTATGGTTAACAGTTAAAAAAAGTAATTTCCAGATCCATAATAAATTTTTAATTACATGTTTTTTAAATAAATGACTTACTTTCAACCATACTAAGTTTTTTTTAAAAATCCGAAACTAAAACTAAATTATGCTTCTGATTTGCTTTCGTTTAGAAAGAATATCGGTTAGAATTATCGTAGCACTAGAGGAACACGAAGGCTAATGGAGATAGGCGACATATTTTAAAACCAATCAAGTGACGAGCCAACACCTGAAAAAACACTCAACGCAACCGTTAAAGAAGTCATCGTACGCAGAGTTAGGACTTTGAAGGATATTTAACGTGCACTCCCTTGCATGGGGTATTATTCGTCGAACATTTTCTCTGCAAGGGCCTTTTATAGGTCGGCAGTATTTTTGGCGATGACCTGACCCGAACTTGGAACCTGGGACCATGCTAGGCGAGTACCTAACTGGTACTCGACTGGGCTTTCCAGCCCCAGAAGGATATAGGGTGGCTATAAAATAACGTCGCTATTCGGAGTGGTCTGTAGCTTGAATGAATAATCCAAATTCATCAAAAATTGAGACACTTACTAATCAAGAAGGGTGGGAAAAGAATGGAATCATAAAAAACTCGTCTCTTGACCAGGGTTCTAAATTACGAGGCGTCGGCAATTAAGGACAACACAGCTAATTACGCCTCGTAATTTAGAACCCTGGTCAAGTGACGAGTTCGTTTTTATGATTACATTCTTTTCCCCCTTCTTGAATAGTAAGTGTCTCAAAGGCTTTTTGCGTTTGGATTATTCATTAAAGTTACAGACCACTCCGAATAGCGAGCGTTATTTTATAACCACCCTGTAGATAAGCCTTCTCTAAAAGTCTTGTAGATTGATAAATACATAAGATAATTGAATTATGTTTGCAAATTATGACAGAAAACATTTGGGGCTATGAAAATAGCCCCCAAAAGATGCTTAAAGTTCGGGGTACTAATATTTTTATTCAAATTACTACCTTTTTTACTTAAGCTAATGAACTTTTTTTTATATTTCTAATAAATTATATTTAAAAATAAAGTTTATTGATAATTTTATTATTATATAAGACGTTGCAGAGGCACACAGACACATAGTTTTAGGTATAAAATCTTTAATGAAAACGTGTATAACAAACAAAAAATAGTATTAATATTTAGTACAATTAGATTTTGTTAAACAAGAAAAATTAGTTATAAAAATAATTATGAATAGTAGTTACTTTTGAAACAAAATTAATGTACAAATAGTAGGTATTTATGAATAAAAATATACAAAAAAAAAAACATTTTTAAACATAATTTTTTAAAAGGGCAGAATGATACGACATAAAACAGTTATTTTTACTCTTAAAACAAAGTGGTAACAAACATTTAAACACTGAACTCTTGTGAATCCTTTACTGAGAAACACACACATAAACGAACAGAAGTTGTGCTTAATGCATGATCTTACCAAACGACAACACATGTAAAAACCAACTACAAACTACCAATTTTGAAAAGAATGATTAGAAAACCACTAAATATAGTTTAAAATAACCCTCTTGAACTATAATATTTTTTTCAAAGCAATTTATTTGTATTTAGTACTAATATTACTTTGAATACTGCCAAACACGTAAATTCACAACAGTTAGAAACTTCACTTTTTAATTTTGAATACACTTTTACTGCTGTCATTTATGAGGGTTATTATTAACTAAAACTTCAAAATGGAATGTAATAGATGAAAAAACAAATTTGTCGAGAGGCAGGTCTACTTTAATAGAATAAAGTGGATTATGTTACTTGTTACCAAACGGTACCTGTATGCATTGGAAGGTTAACAGTTAAATTATGAAAGATTAATCATAAATATATGAGAAGCAACTAAATTAACTATTACATAATCTAAAGAGTTCTACTCTAATAAATGTTAGATTTGCATAAAAGAGTAAAATTTTTAGATATTTATTCATTTTAAAACTTAGATAAGCATTTTATTTTATAAATTCGTGCATGTTTACTTTATTCAATGTTTTTGATAGTGACACAGTTGAAAAATTAATTATAATTGTCACTGAAATACTAAAGAATAGTGCATTATGCAGTTTAAAGCAATTATAAAAATTTATTTAATACAAGAACTCATCAATAGGAAAGTAGGACAAAGAAATTTCAATACAAAATATTTACATATTATAGTCGAACCTTTTTAACCTGAACTCGCTTAACACAAAATTTTGCTCAAGATGAACTAAAAGCATTTCGCTGCTTCCTTGGAGTTCGTGATAACAGGGTTCAATTGTAAATTTTAAAAAAAAATCCCCAAATTTATAACAAAGTGTTTTGTGAAATTGGTTTAGGGGAGATTACTCAAATGCTCCTGCCAAGGAACAGCCCCAACTCCATTAAAATAATTTAACCTCTTGCGAACTTCTTTAGCAACATTTGATCCTCGGTAATACCTTCTAGTGAAAGGTAAAGTATTAGTGCTATTTCTCCATGTCCCAAGGTTTAGAGACCCACATGTTATGTCCTCTTGGTCAATGCTTGTCGAAGGCGAGTCGACTACCAAGCACCTACTTCTTAGGAAGTTGTGAAGACAGCATGTTTGCCATTACTATGTGAATAGCATTTGCCGCCGAGGTCAATGTTGGGCTCTTGTACACCCTAAACCTTGAGGCCAGAATGCCAAATGCATTTTCTGACACTCTTCTGGCCCTCGATAGACGATGATTGAAGATCCATTTTGAGATGGTGGAATGTGTTGCTCAGGGTAGGGTTTTCATAATGTGTTGTTCTAATGGGAAAGCACTATCAGCAACAATTACGTATGGTATGGGTAGTTGAGTTCCTGGGATGTTTTCCAGGCCAGGAAGGCCAAGTTCTGCACCATGCAGCTTAGTGTTTAGAGTTGACTTATCCCATACTCCACCATCACTGATGTGTCCGTTGGTGCCAACGTCTACATAAATTTCAAGTTGGCATCAACTATGGCCATTAACACAATACTAAAATACTGCTTGTAGTTGTAATATGAGGATTCAGATTTTGGAGGCGGATTTATGTTGATATGCTTTCCATTCAAGGCTCCTAAGCACATCGGGAAGTTCCATAAATGGAAGAACTCTGTGGCAACAGCCCTCCATTCCTCAGGACAATCTGGCACTTTGAGGTATTCCTCTTGCAGAGCTTGGCAAATTGCCTTGCACAGGAGGTATTATGCCGGAGATCGAGTTCTGGGCAATATGAAATTGGAAAGCCAAAGGTCTTTGCGTCTCTCCTGTAAGAATTTTTTTTGTAACATTACTTTATGTGGTATATTTTATAAAACCTAAAACAACTGATAAGATTCTAACTTTTTAAAATATTGACACACAGTAATAATTTATTAAATGCTATATTATCAATTATATTAATGTTCGACATTTCTTAGTTATAAAAGCATAATTATTAGACACAAATAAACGTTTTATAATTTCAGGACTACCCTAAAATTATCCCTGAATTTTCTTCAAGTCTTATTTTTCTGTACCTTAACAATATATAGAAGTGAAATAAGTTATTTTATTAATGGGGGGTCTGGTTAACTGTGTGACTCTTTAAACAAAAAATTATTTTAATATTTTAGAATAGGTATATTTGAGGAAATAAATTTATTTATATAAATTTATATTATATTTATTAATAATATTATATAAGATAAGTACAAAATATGAAATGGTTTTACAACACTCGATTTTATTTTTACCTGTCGCTAAATATCTTAACGTGAGTGCAAGTCGTTCCCCAGCTGCAATCGACAGTCTCATATTCGTGTCCTATTTTTCAAGAAATGTTCGGAACTTTTCCAATAAATACTCAAAGCATTCCACGTCCATCCTCAACCATCTTCTATAACTCTCTGAATCCTGTTGAAGAGAGTAAAAGAAAATCATATTATGGTGATTTTAAATGTTTAATTTTTACTAAAGATAGGGTTTTATTAAATAAGAAAACATATTTAGATGTAAAAGAAAAACTTACCTTCAGAGCTAGTTCTCGCATTAAATTTTCATGGCATCCAAAAGCTTTAAGCCACAACAACCAATTTCTCTACTACTACTATTTAGGTGCCGACGTACTGGCGTCGGAGGCGCTAAACCGTCCTGTAGGGCTAAATCTTTGGAAGCCTGAAAGCGAGAGTGGACATGATGGTGAGTCCGTACTGTCCATGAGAGCTGCCTAAGGGGCAATCATTAGAAGAAGGGCGGACATCGTATCCGCTTTGCTGGTGGTGGCTGCTAGTTTAGAAGCGTTCTTAATGAAAGTCTCAGTATCTCCAAATGCTTCAAAAATGGCAGATTTGACTGCACGGAGGGCCTCCAACAGCGAGGTAGCTTCCTCGGCATTTTGCTGGGGGCGGGACTTGGGATGGTGCTGCCCTCTGGCGGTACTCGCTGGCTCCTCCCATCTCCGTGGTTTTGGTCGATCAGGGCAGGTCGCTGAAGAGCTCCATTGGTCACCGCTGCAGTTGGCACAGCGACCAGTGGTGTCTTTCTTGGTGGGGCAGGTGCGTGAGTCGTGGCCTAAACCACAGTAACAACCAATTTCTCGTCCAAACTGTTCTTTTTTTCTGTTGTTTTTTGCGGATTGCAGAAACAATAGCTGCGGCTAATGCAGCAGATAATCTGACTGTACTTAGCAAACATGAAAAATCATTCTTATCTTACACTTATCTTCGAAAAGAAATGACGTCAGGAAGACATAGATGGCGCCACTATTTTCGCCATTCGCCTATCTCATCAATACTTAAGCAGAGACCAATTTGAAAATGTTCGATTAAAAATGAAATATATATATCCCTTTATTTACACCTACTCTCCAGTAATGGTTAATTTAAGAAAAGTTTAACTGTGCAAATATTTTTTAAGTAAAATATTTCTAAACTAAGTATTATATAAAAAACTAGAATTTGTTTTCAATCATTAATTATTGTAGTACATATTTAGAAAATATATATCAAAATATAATGTAATGAAGGATTTTACTTAAAAGTATATTAAAAGTAATTTGAAGCATTTTACAAATTTCTCTTTGAAATAGATATTTTGTTTAATTCTTCCATTTATTTCGAATAAAATGAATAAAACAGTTTGCATATACAAAAATAATTTATTTTAGTTATTTAATTTCTTTTAAAAAATAAGAAAATGGAAATTGTACTAAAAAAAGTTATAAAAGATTCATTAAATTTGAGTAACATTGTGCCCGCATAGTGTAATACATTTTATTTCCTACAGCTAAATAAATTATTAAATGATTGAAAAGCCAGATAATTTTCAAGCAAAAAGTTACACAAAGCTTTTATTTAAAACAAATTTTGTATTTTTTTTATAACAACTATTTTTTAATGGTCTTTATGAAAAAATATTAACTGATCATGAAAAATACATGTATTTCAGTAGATTCGTTTGTACAATAATAATATAAAATAATTCTATGCACAATATGAAGATACAAAGAAAATTTCTTTAAAAAAAAGGAAGGAATAACATTAAATTGATGGCCTTGTAACAATGAAAATTAAACTAAATAATCTAAAAAATTTCAATGAGGCTAAAATTTAAGTTTATAATCTGGATATATATCAAGCTTGAAGTAGGCGAAAAAAAAATATAAAATGTTACTATTTATGTATATTCATGATTAATTATATAAAATGATATATAATTATATAAAATGCAGTATGTATCATGTAATTACACATAAAAAAAAGCTCAGAATTACCGACAGTTCATACAATTGTAAATGTAGTTTTCCTTACTGAAAGTGACTTCTGTGATCTTTGCACATTTTTTGTGATACCACTCCTTACAAGTACTGCATTGCACCATTCGCATATTCGAATTTAGTTCATCACCATTTTCATAGGGTCTCCTGCACACACAGTACACATGTATCTGGATATCCTGCATTCTGTTTCTTTCCGTGCGTTTAACACTTTCAGGAAATGGGTAAAATGTCCATTTTTCAAACATTTCTTTAAATGTGACCTAAAAGATGAAGTATCATTTTTCTCTGAAGGGCAACATCCCCTTGCCAGGGAGACAGCAAATGCTATGACAAACACTCCACAATCATTACTTCCTTTTGCTAATAATAGTCTTTGTATATTTCTTTATAAAATGCATAATCTTTAATTTAAACGAGTTTAATGAGAAATTCAAATTTTTGCTTTAAGGGGTCATAGGAGTCTTAAAAATGTGCAAAGAAGGCACTACAAAACATAGTTCGATCTTTCATGTCATTTTTGAACTACTCAATAAACGAGTATAATTTTTTATATGTAATTCTACAAGATTTATTTATTATAAAACAAGTTTTAAAATTTATGAAACTTTAGCCAAAATTAAAATATATGATATTAAACATGAAACCATTTGAACACAGTGTGATTAGGCTTGCGCGGCAAATTGTGAGGTCAAAATTGAAAAAATGACCAAGAAAATGACTTTATATTGTACAAATATGTACAAACAAGGACTTATACCTAAATTATCAGCTCAATTTTAATTAGAAATTATTTAAAAAAAAATTAAAATCAAAAATTTTAAATTTTTATTTTTTTTTTAGAAAAAAAGTTCTTAAAATAAATTCTAATTCCTTTCCTACTAATAGTCTTACAAAATTGGAACATATAGTGCTCTGCTAGGTTGTTAGTTACGTTCCAATCAAAGAACGATTGGCACACGAAACTAGATGTTTGGAAATAGCTCCATTTTTTGCAGCTAACATTCCAGTATTGGCTATGGTGTTGTACAGACTACCTGGTGGATCATCTTTTTTGTTGAGTGAAGTTGAGTTTGTTGAGTTTTCGTGAAGTGCAAAAGCCTCATCCCCAACAATCACATGAGGCAACACAGTTTCAGTTTCTGGCAAGGGCGTCGGTTCAGGTATGCCAAACACGTGGCTTTGTATGCTCTATCCTATGGGGCTTTTTAGGAAGATTCCAACATTTCCCTCCTTTTTCCATAGGATCCTACATCAAAAGGCAGGAACTTGCAGTCTGCATCCACAACAGCGAGGATCACCATAGAGAAGTATTCCTCAAAGAAGAGTGAGGCGCTGTTCTTTGGGGCTTTGATTCAGATGTGCTTCTCATCTATGGCGAAGCAGTACCGGCTTTCAACTCATTCCAACTCAGCGATCAAGACAAAAAAGACATCACGAAACTGAAAACGAAAATCGAAGAGCACTATGCTCCAAAGGAAAACGAGTCATACGTGAGAGGGAACTTCTTCAGGCTAAAGCAAAGTGAAAACGAAACCTTTGATGAGTTTCTGACTGAAGCCAAAACAAAGATCACCGGTTGTAATTTTGCAGCCCTAGCAGACGGACTGCTACGTGACAAAATAGTGTTTGGTGTTTACAGCGACCAAGTACGTGAAAAGCTACTAGCCGAGCATGATTTATCGTTAGATAAAGCAATACAAATCTGTCGTGTGTCTGAGCAAGCTTCGAAGCAGCTAAAAGAGCTGCAAGGTGGTGAAATGAAAATCGACCGCGTGTTTAAAAAGAAAGCTTCGCACGACTCAATGCAATCGCAACGTAATAGTGGTTTCGTTCCGCAAAGTGCAGGAACCCGTTTACACAATAAAAATAATGGTTTCGATTGTAAACGGTGTGGAAAAAATCATCCACCTTTTTCTTGCTCAGCGTTTAAAAAACGTTGCAGGAAATGCCAAAAGGTAGGTAAACAAACATGAAAATGATCATAATGACAGTGTACAAAGATCTGGTTGTATCAATGATGATGGTGTTTATTTAGATGCTGTTACTTTGCATGTTAATTCTGTTAAAAATAGTGATTGGTTTGAAAATGTTGATATATGTGGTAAAATAATACCCATGAAATTAGATACTGGTGCACAGTGTAATGTTATTAGTATTGGTTTAGCTAAAATAATAGGGGCACCACTGGTAAAAACAAAAGTTAAGAACTTAGTTTCATTTAGCAATCACGAGATTAAAGTTTTGGGTCAGATAAATACAAGGGTCCAAATAAAAAACAAAACTAGTAAGTTAGAGTTTATTGTTGTTGATAGTGAGGTAAAACCCATTTTGGGGGGAGAAACATGTGAACAGCTAGGTTTAATTAAAACGTGTCATGTCAACAGAAACCCTACCTGATAACTGGAAAACAGAAATATTTAATGGGTTGGGTTGTTTAAAAGATTTTGCTTATGATATAGACATTGATAAAAATGCTGATCTAGATTTTTCCCCACCACGAAAGATACCCTATGCTTTGAAAGATGATGTTAAAAAAGAAATAGATAATATGGTTAAACTAGGTGTTTTAGAACCAGTGAATGAACCAAGTTATGCTGTTAGTCCATTAGTAATTGTTAGGAAAAATGATAAAATTAGAGTTTGTGTTGATCCGTCTAAACTAAATAAGTTTGTTAAAAGACGACATTTCCCATTAAAAACAGTAGAAGAAATAGCTAGTAAAATAAAAGGCGCAAAACAGTTTGCACTCTTAGATTGCAAACGTGGGTTTTGACAATTAAAAGTAACTGATAGAACGTCCAAGTATTTAACTGTAAATACACCTTAGGGTCGTTATTCTTATAAAAGAATACCTTTCGGTTTGGTTTCAGCTCCAGAAATTTATCAACAGCAAATGTCAGAGCTTTTAAAGGACTTTGATAATGTAGAGTGTTCCATGGATGATATTCTAATCTTTGCAAATTCTAAAGCAGAATTAAATGAAGTTGTTGATAAAGTAATGAAAAAGTTGTTTTTGGCAGGGTTAAAACTAAATAAAGAAAAGTGTGTTTTGTCTGCTGAAAAAGTAAAATTTTTAGGTCACATTTTGGATGAAAATGGAGTATCACCAGATCCTGAAAAGGTAAGTGCAATTGACAAGTTGAAGGCACCCTGTAATATAACTGAGCTTCGTAGGTTTTTGGGTTTAGCAAATTATCTAGGTAAATTTATTCAAAATTTTTCAAATGTTAGTGAGCCTTTAAGAAAATTGTTAGAAAAAGAAATTGAATGGGAATGGTCAGAATCACAGGAAAATTCTTTTAAAAAGATCGAAGAACTGGTGTCTACTGCACCAGTATTGGGTTATTATGATGTAAATAAACCTGTAACAGTTACTGTAGATGCAAGCTCAACAGCATTAGGTGCAGTACTAACTCAAAATTCTAAACCAATTGCATATGCAACCAGATCTTTGTCCAATTGTGAGAAAAATTATCCTCAAATTGAGAAAGAAGCATCGGCTATGCGATTCGGGTGTAATAAATTTCACCAGTATATTTATGGTAAAGAATTAATTTTGGAAACAGATCACAAACCTTTAGAGTCCATCGGTAAAAAATCTATTATTCAAGCTCCACCTCGACTGCAACGCATCTTTTATGACATACTGCAGTATAATCCTAAAATTGTCTATAAAAAAGGAACCACAATTCCTATTGCGGATGCATTGAGTCGAGATTGTGACAATTCTGAATATGATTCTGAAGAAGATACTTGTGTTGTTCATGTAGTTTTACCTATGTCTGAGAATGCTTTAAATGATTTTAAGCAAAACACAATAAATGATCAAGAACTAGTGACACTGAAAAATGTAATTCAAGATGGATGGCCAGGAGAACGAGCAGATGTGCCACAAGACATACAAAAGTACTGGACCTTTAGAGATGAACTTTCAATCCATGATGACCTGCTCTTTAAGGGAGAGCGAGTGATTGTTCCAGATTCAATGAAGAAGAGATTACTTGAATTGTTGCATCAGGGACACCTGGGTATTCAGAGTTCTTTGAGAAGAGCACGAGATTCATTTTACTGGTATGGAATGACAGCAGCCATTGAGGATACTGTAAAAAAGTGTAGAGTCTGTCAAGAAACACAGCCAAACAAGCCAAAAGAAACCGTGCTAATGAAGCCCATCCCTGACTATCCATTTCAGCGAGTAGCATCAGACCTTTTTGAATTCAACAAAAACTCTTACATAGTTATTGCAGACAGCTATTCTGGATTTTATGATTTTCAGAAACTGCAACACCCTACTACAAGAGACTGCATTGAAGTTTTGAAGAGATGGTTTTCAGTACATGGGGTTCCAGAGGTATTGGAATCAGATAATGGTTCACAATACACATCAAAAATGTTCACTGAGTTCCTGGATAGCTGGGGAATACAAAAGCAAAGGTCAAGTCCCTATCATCCACAATCCAACGGACTGGCAGAAAGGGCAGTAGAAGCGTCTAAAATTTTACTTAAACAATGCCAAAAAGATAACTCTGACATAGCCCTTGCTTTACTGAATGTTCGAAATACTCCACGAGAAGCAGGCCTCATGTCCATTAACCAACGCCTGATGAGCAGAACAACGAGATCATTGCTGCCATCTACGACAAGTTCTCTCAAGCCAAGAGTTGTAGAAGGTGCAACTGAATCACTGAGTCTCCTAAGAGAGAAGAAAACTGCAGCTGCCAATCGACACATAATCTCCCAGCAATCGCCACCATCAATGAATCCTGGAGAAGATGTCAGAGTACAGGCTGGACCTAGAAAATGGGTCGGAGGAAAAATAGAAGAAATGGTGAATCCAAGATCTGCCATTTTCAAGGTTGGTGACAAAACCATTCGACGGAATACCATTCACGTTCATCCAACCTCTGCGGAGTTGCCTCCACCTTTCAAGAGCTCGATCAACTTTCAATCCAACATTTCCTGTCCAGCAACACCAACTCAAAGAAAGTTGTGCATTCACTTCCCCCTTCGACATTGCAAATGATCAAATCACCAGTAGTTCGCACAAGATCAGGAAGAATTGTCAAGCCTAATCAAAAGACTGAATCTATAAACTTTGATTTCTTGTTTCAAAATTTAATTGCTAGATTACATTGATTTCTTGTTTTAAAATTTAATTGCTAGATTACATGTTACCCACGTAATTGTTTAATTATTTTCTTAAATTTGATTCTTGATTGTTTTAAAGATTTTTGGGGAGATGTAGCGTTAATGTTCAACTGTAACTGATGCATAATTGTATTAACTGTATTTGTAACCCGTAACCGCTCCGGCACTCGAATAAAAGATGTCTACCAGCTAACATCGTGTATTGTCCTCTCCAATCTTCATAATATAAATAAGCGCGGTATTAAACGGTCCTTGTTTGGTCCGGTTTGGCTTTGGTTGATAGGTCCTTGTTTGCTAGCCGTTTTATGATAGCTGATGCGGCCTCCTTTAAAATGGTGCTTATCCAGGAGTGGCTCACTCTAAACAGGAAAGCTAGGGATCGAAGAGATTCTCCTGATGCCAGATGTCCATACTAAATATTAAAAAATTATTAACACTGGTGATATCTATATGTGTATCATTACGCGAAAACATGGTTTCTCAAAGCAAAACTAGTTCTAAATGGATCAGGGTTGGCATGGTTTAAACCAAATGGTTTTTCCAAAAACCAAATTGGTTTTTATTTCAGCCTTTTTTAAAAGCACTTTTGAATTTAATATTGAAAAAAGTTAATTAGTTTTATTTGTAACTTCCACTTTGACAAAACAACTCAACTCCACAATATCAGCAGTCATAATCAATCCCATGCTTTTGCTTCATGTTTTACACTAGCTTCTAAAACCCACGGGTCAGGACATAGAGTAAATAATAGCTTCGCTAAGGAGAGGTTTCACCAACCGGTTTTGTAGGCGATCGAAGCGCCATCACGGAAAACGTGATCGGAATGTGGGACCCGACTCAACCCCCTCTTCCCGCTCTACCCTCGCTCCGTGACATCACACATGACACTTGTCAAACTGGTCCAAGTCAAGTGTCGCGGGTCGGAGCCGATTGATAACAATTGGAACTCGTTTTTTGTGACTTTTTTCTCATCTTTCTCTTTGTGAACTTGGAAGACAATTGTTGCAGCTCTTTTTTCGAGGATCACATAGAAAATCATGTTTTAAAATTAAGCAGATTAATATGTTTTGTATGCCATAAAAGGGAAAAGCGCCTTTACAAGTTGCCTAAAGACAATGAAAGGTAAGTTTTATTTTTTATTGTTTCTTTTTAATTCTTAAAGAAAGTTCTTGGAACTTGTAAAAAGCATGCACACACGAAAGAAACGTGCTTCTTATTACATAAGGAAATAAATTATCTCATTAGAAAAATATTAAAGTAAGTTAAGTAAATGGGATATTAATGGTATTATACTTTTTACTGTAGCTATTAACTAATAAAATAATTTTTTAGCCGTTGATCTCAAAAAATGCATAGCAAACGAACCTATTCGCGAATGATTTAGTTTAAATAATTAAATGTCTATTTTGTTAAATTATCAAGAAATGATTGATTATTATTTAATTAGGAAAGCACTCAAACACACTTACAAAAAACTGTTTGATTAAATAAAATTTATTTTGAAACATTATTGAGGAAATTCGCTGTTACTGCTGTTTAAATACATTTTTTAAAAATAATTAGTTTGTAAGGGTCGTTTATATAAGGTGATAAATATTTTTAATTACTCAATTATCAAAAAGTATTAATCACTATTTTATTAATGAAAGAATTTACCACGCGAGAAGATCGGGTTCGTGATTTTTTATATTTTTTAAAAAATAATCAAATTAATCGGATTTTTTTTATTTAAATCGGATTTTTTTTATTTAAATCATTTTACTCAAATGTTTAATTTTTAAATGAATTTTAAATACATAGTATCAGACATTTGTTTTACGGAAATTACTTAACACATGTAAGGTTAATTATATATATAATACCATTCTATAAAAATTAAAAATGTATACTAATACTAAAAATTCGAAATTTCCAATTGCAGGTTTATTGAATATATATATATATCTTCCAAATCAGATGCCCAAATGCACAAAATATGTCACTTACAAAACATTACTACAATAATACTTGAATAATTAAATTAATAGTAAATACTTGATTGACAAAAAACTATTAAAAAGAATACTTGATAAATTGATAGGTGAACAGAATTCAGTTCCTTGGGGGAAATTTTTTCTATGGAATTATTTATTGCAAGCAAATGTTAAACTCCCTCCCCAACCCATTCTGCAAATTTTGGAAGCAATTTTAAGTTTAAAGAACTTTGGAAATGGAATTCACATGCAATAATGACAAGTTTAAATGCTAGTTTTTAAATACTATGGCAATAGTTGGTTGCATATTTCGTTTTATCAGTGGTATTCTGGCATTGTCATGTTAAAAATTGAATGCATATATAAAGTCATAAGCTTTTTCTATCATAATGTCATTATTAAAATACTAATTTTAAAAATTTGTTTGAATTAAATTTTTGAAAAGTTAATTGATTTAAATCGTGATTTTTTAAAACAAATCCATTGATTTAAATCATGATTTGAATCAATGAACCCTGTCGAGAAGTAATGACAACAGACGCTGATGATTAATTGCTTAATTATACCTATTTATTTTTATTAACTTATTATTAGAATTTCTACATTAAAACTAGATTATAGAATGGAATTGTAAACATAATTGAGTTAATTTAGAAAAGAGTAATAAACCTTTAACCAATTAAACAACCATTAATTACTATTAAATTAGTAACATAATTTATAATTTAGCAAATAATGGCAATTTACATTAATTATACTCGTTCTTTCCTTTTACTTAGAAAGTAATTTATTATTACCATTTACATATTAAACAAGGTTATAAAGTGGAATTATGAAACACGATTAGTTTAGATAATAGTACTAAATATTTTTCCAATTAAACAATTTTCAATGGTATGAATCAATCATTATTAAATTAGCAATATAATTTCATCACTTAATAGTAAATAATGACAATAGCCAATAGTGTTTATTATTAACATTTAAATAGCGGACAAGGTTTTAAATAATTTCATTTATGGCCAATGGACATGTTTTTAGCTAACAAGTAATATTGTACTTCTTTTTAATAGGATGAAAAAATGGCTCCAACTTTTGAGCCAAGAAGGGTTACTGACAGAGTTAGGGTTCCTGTATGTAAACAATAATGCAAGGTTGTGTGGCGAACATTCTGGTGATTGGGCATTCGCCAACACTAACAAGACGTCTCTCATCAAGGATGCCTACCCGATGTTAATGTGCCCACTAGCAGCCCCCACTTCCAGATAACCAAGCCCCTGATAGCACCCTTAACCAGTCCCTGTATGCAGACCCTGGGCCTCCTGCATATTTGTCGACCCCAAAACAAAATAAATCAGTAAAACGCATTCCGGAGTCCATTCAAGTCGACCCTCTGCCCTCTTATTCTGCTCCACCTAAAAGATCTCGGGAATCGCAAATCATATTAAATCAGTTGTCAACAATATCTCGATTGAGGAAAAAGCTTGTTCGACAAAAGCAATCCTTATTACTGCAATTGAGAGAGAAATTGACCCAAGATCAGTATGACTTTGTGTATTTCTCAGATCCGACAGGCAGGGCGGAATGAGAAGGGTAGACGGTGGACAAACAAAGTTTGCTCTTAATATATATCTCCACAGTCCTGCAGCATACAGAATATTGAGACGCCGTCTTCATTTCCCCCACAAATCTACATTGAGAAGGTAGTTTTTCAAAGATAAATTATTAAACTTTTTTTTATATGTTTCCCATAGATTTTCTATAAGGGTAAATGCCCAGTAGATTTTAAGGTATGGCAATTTACCCTTCCCTGGGTTTCTGGGAATTCATTGACCAAGATAAATACACTCTATTTAGCATTTTAAATAATTTTAAAATGGAAAAATTGTTTTGGGAAAATTTATAAATAGAGGAGGATATTATGAAATACTATTTATATTTTTAAGAAAATCTTTTGGTTTAAAATAAAAATTCACAAAATTATTTTCAGTACATACTAAAGGTTACAAGTTGTGGGTAATGTGGGATTGTTTACGCACGTATTGAAAATTTAATTATGTTTCACAGAGCATAATTAATTTTAACTAATATTTGAAAATGTATGCTTAATTAGTTTTGGTTTTAAGTCTATTTTTATTGAAGGTTTACCCTTAATGTTGTAAAGGATGCAGGATTTTGCCCTAACCTAATAAAATGCTTGAAAACCATCACCAAAAAAATGAAAGACGAGCGAGACCGCCTCTGTATCAATGATAATTTTTTCTATTGACACTCAAAACAAAATTGTTGCTGATTTATGATGCCAACGAATTGCGTGTTTAATCCAAAAAAAAAAAAAAGAAAATTGCAAAATTTAGCCAAATTTCTTGTTTGTAAAATATGCGGCTACCTTAAATGTCTTGCAATTCTATTATTAGAGCTGTTGAAAATGGGTGAAATTTAAAAGAAATCATTATCCTAACACTTTCCTTTTTATATTTTAAGGTTCTTAGTCATTCCGTTGCTTCAGCTTTATCGCTCTTGTCAAATGGCCTGTTGACCAAAGGATTGGGTGCTGAAGCCTACTTCACCGCAGAGTTTGTGGGAACCATGAACTATCTGTTCGACAGCTTAAATTCGAAGGTCCCCTACTCGAACAAACCCCACCATGGAGCTGCCAGAACCAACAGTGGCCACTTAGAGTTGTGGCAGTCCATGGTGTCATGGATTGAAACCTGGGAGTTTCGGGACGCTCGAGGGAAAAAAATATCGCCAGCGAGCAAGAAGGGGTGGATAATGACACTTCGTGCAATGGAAGGCATCTGGAAATCTCTTGAAGGTTACCAGATGAAATACCTCCTGCTTAATCGATTCAACCAGGATTGCTTGGAAAACACCTTTAGTGCCGTAAGGCGCCGGGGTGGTTTCCAGGACATTCCTGATTGTTATCAATTCTGCAGTGCCATGCACGGTGTTGTTGTCCACAATTTCTAAAAAAAAAAGCTCCCTCTCCAACTGTACAGAGGACGGGGATACGCCCCTGTTGGACTTTAACCAGTTTAATCAATCTGATGTTAAAAATATGCTAGAGGGGTCTGATGATGAGCATCTAACTGAAGACCAAATTGATATGATGTTTGAAGATGATTCTTCTTATTATCGATGAAAGTGTCCCGGATAGTCCGGCTATAAGTTTTTCTTTCACAGAAGAAAATGTGTTAGCTTACATTGCCGGCTATCTGGGAAAACGTTTCTTAGTTAAGCACAATTGTGACAGATATGGTTTGCTGATGAAATTTCTTCACTTTGAAGACAGTTCGGCTTTCGATGCAAACGTACACCCACAGCCAAAATTGTGCAAAATTTATGATGTGCAACGGAGGTTAGTGGATAAATATCAAAGTGTGTACATCCCAGAAATGAACATTTCTGTCGATGAATCCCTCATGGCCTACAGAGGCTTATTAGGATGGAGACAGTACCTCCCGAAGAAAAAAGCCAAATTTGGGATTAAGTTTTATCAGCTGTGCGAGGCCAGCAGTGGCTATATATGGAACTCCATGATCTACACCGGTAAAGATACTGTGTACAAAGATGAATATTCACAGTATGGCAAAACGACCAAAACTGTGATGACTCTAGTGCACGATTTGCTAGGCAGGGTTATTGCCTGACCACTGACAATTATTATTCCTCCCCTGAGTTGGCAGAATTATTAATTGCTGCTAAAACGGACACCTATGGCACCATGAGGTCAAACCGGAAAAATCTTCCGAAACAGTTAAAAGATCATCGCTTGAAAAAGGGGGAGATGATTGCATTTCAACGGGGGAAAGTATGTGTCCTCAAATGGAAGGACAAAAAAGACGTTTGTATGATAAGTACTATTCATAACGCTGCCATAGTAAATACTACATCAAAAAGGACAAAATCTTCAAAGATGAAGCCTGTGGTAGTCGCAGATTACAACTACAGCATGGGGGGAATCGACAAAGCTGATCAGTGCCTGGCTTATTACCCCGTCATGCGGAACCAACAAAGAAAGTATTACAAAAAAATCTTTCGCCATTTAGTCAACCAAAGTGTATGGAACAGTTTTGTGTTATATAAAAAAAATGGGAGGCTCCAGAAAACACATGGAGTTTAGGATGAGTTTAGTGGAAAGACTCGTAGAATATAGCAGTCAAAGTTGTCAATTCAACTCTTTAGCTGCGAGAGGGTCTGTTGCAAACGCCACACAAAACGTTATTCGTTTGAGTGGCCGACATTTTCCGTCGCACGTTACCGACAACAATGTTGACAGAAAGACCAAACCTGTCAGAAAATGTGCTGTGTGTGCAATGAAGAGTAACGCGAATGGAAAGAGAGTAAGGCGGGAAACACGTTTCGAGTGTGCAGAATGCAACATTGGATTGTGTATCATACCGTGTTTCAAACTTTATCATACAGTTGCCGAACTTTAAAGAATATCATATACTGTATAAGAATATTCATTTTTAGTATGAGTTGAATTGAAAACATGTTTTGATTTTCATTTAACTTATTTTTATAAGAATTCTTTTTGACTAATATTTTGTAATGGCACTATTTCGTCTACTATTGTTCTTAAATATATTTATTAATATACAAATCCTAATATCCTAACATATCCTAAACATATTAAAATGTGTTCTAAAAATATACTGACACACATAAAAAAAAAACTATATACGCCTATAAGAATGACAAGTATATCAGATTTTTGTGTCTAAAAATGCAGTGTACTCAGTTTTTATGATTGAGAAATTAAAAGTGCATAAACAGTTTTTAATATTTAAAGAGATTGAAGTGTGTATTCTTTTTTACTTATGGAAAAGTGTTAATTTTTATTTCTCGAAAGTGAAATTAAATATATTTAAAAACTATATTAGCAATATTAATTCTTTAGAAGCGTATATTTAACTAATTGTTAAACTAACTCTTGATTTGAAAACTTCCTTGCTAATCCGGATAACACGCTTCACATATTTACTGTTAGCTGACTGCAAAACGGTTAGTCTTTTTTTACAATTTACACGTGTGCTTTAACTATATGCTTTTGAATTTCAACAAGAGAAAATTTTACTAACCGTTTTGTAGTCAGCGAACAGTAAATACGTGAAGCGTGTTATCGAGATTTGCAGGGTTATTTATTATTAACTTATTGTTTTGGGATTGGCTTAAATTCCACGGAACCACTTTTTTATTGCCACTTCCAAAGTGCAGCTTTCATCAAAAGTAATATATGTCCACGTTATTAAAATAAATTTAATTTTCTTAAGTGCTCTATTTCGTTTGTCAAAAAACGAGGTTTTATTAAAGCACACACAATAAATCAAATTTTAGATATTTGAAATTATAATCAAAGTCAGTAATTTTAGCTTGCTTACTCTTCTTTGTAACAGATCTGCATGATTGTTTGATAAACAAATCGCATACACAAAATGTTGATAAGAGCGTAACATAGTTTTATATTCAAAATTCTATAGTTTTCTTGACATTAAACGTTACATACAGTAATGTGATGACATTGCTTTATGTAACATTAAATGAAGCAGTGTCCCATCTTACATTACATTACTTGTCATATTATAAATTTTAATTCCTTTTAAATTATTTTTTTATTATTAAAGATACAGAAATAATGCTTTAAACAGATTTTGTAAATTTACTATTAATCTTCAATTGTTCCTGAATAAAAGAAATACCAAAAATTAATCATTTTTAAAAAGCCTGATACAAAATATTAATTTTTAGACTTAAATGTTATATTAGAAGAAGAAAATAATCTTTAAATTTTTAAATAAAATATTTAAATATAAATAAAATCTCTATATATTTTAAAAACTTCCCCAAAAATTATATATGATCTGCAAAAACAGACTATTATTAATTTTTTTAGAAAAAGACTTATCGGCAAAAAGAAAGTTTTCCAGAATATTCATCTAAAAATAATTCTATATCTACTAAACATCTGTTTCACAGTTTAAGGGGTCATAGGAGTCTTAAAAATGTGCAAAGAAGGTACTACAAAACATAGTACTAAATAAACTTACTACAAAAGGTACAAGAGGTACTACAAAACTTACACTAAATGAGCATAACTGCTTGACAGATACCAGCGACTGAAAAGGTTTTATTCGCAGCTTTAGAAAGTTACAAAAAGCAAAACACAATTGATCTAATTTATCTAAAAATAGCCTATTTCTCTTATCTTCTATATGGCAATAAGTATTGCCTCTTTCATATGTAGCATTGCTTTGAAAATTTTAAAGCTTTCAGGCTGCCAATTTCAGGAATGCATTTCAATTTCTGCATGGAACTGTAACTCAACCAATTACACCTCGTAATTTTTGACCCCTGGTCCAGTGACAATGTTCAAATCTGAGTTTTAGGTAACGCAACCATTTATTAGCAACCTCATATAGATTAGAGAAGCCTACATTGGCACCCTAAACAAATCGAACATTTTAATACTAAATTAATGCGCATAAATGCATTAAAGGCCCTCGCCAGATAAGACGGTGAAAAATGCCCCCATTCCAATCGGGCTAATTTTTTTTCTGAAAATACCTCATAGTATGGACAACTTCTCAGCCAAGTTTCAGCTCAAAAATATGACGCATTTTTGAGTAAAAAATTAAAGTTTTTTTTCTTTTTAAATTGATTATTCCCTGAATATATTTGATAAATCCAAAAAACTACTCATGAGTTTTTAGATATCATTGAGTAGTATTCTCAGAAAAATCCGCTCATAAATCTGATCGAGCGATCATTCTTAAAAATGCAATTTTATTTTTCAAAAAAAAATTTCATGCCAAAATCGTTTGGTCACAACTTAGGATTTTGTCTCTACATATTCCTCTATTATCAATCTATAATATATTTTTTTTTCAGATTTTTAAAATTATTGGACGATAATTTAAAAAAATAATTCTTAAAGCCTGATTTTTTTGCTCTAAAATCCATAGATTTAGAAAAAGCATGCCCACCGATTGCGCAATCCCGTACAACGCAATGATGCGTGATGAATCCACATTTCGTCGTTTTCGCAATGCATCACGGGATACTGATTCACAAAAATGGTTTTTCCGAAGAGTTACATACAATAAAAACTGCATTTTTAACTTGCTTCTTTTGTGAATATATACCTCATGCCTTACAGAAATTATCATTACGCATGCAGCTATAAAATTATGCTAGCGAAACTTATAAAAAGTTTTAATTAGTTAATATTGAATATATATATTTTATTAGTCGAATTATCTCATGGTGCCATCTGGTGGCGTATGGCATGCCATGTGCAAGAGCTTGCGAACTGCCTTATGGGATAATGGTTAACAAATGGCTTCACCTTTCCCCCTAGAGGCAGATCTGCTACTTTCTAAATCTATGCTAAATTCTTTAGTCCGAAAGAAATTCTCCCAGATTGAATTTCCCCGCCCTTGTTAGGAGTGCCATCTGCCGAGTAAGTAGTGCGAAAAGTCAGGTTTTAAGAATATTTTATTTTTTTAAAACTATCGTCCAATAATTTTAAAAATCTGAAAAAAATATATATTATAGATTGATAATAGAGGAATATGTAGAGACAAAATCCTAAGTTGTGACCAAACGATTTTGGCATGAAATTTTTTTTTGAAAAATAAAAATGCATTTTTAAGAATGATTGCTCGATCAGATTTATGAGCGGATTTTTCTGAGAATACTACTCAATGATATCTAAAAACTCATGAGTAGTTTTTTGGATTTATCAAATATATTCAGGGAATAATCAATTTAAAAAGAAAAAAAACTTTAATTTTTTACTCAAAAATGGGTCATATTTTTGAGCTGAAACTTGGCTGAGAAGTTGTCCATACTATGAGGTATTTTCAGAAAAAAAATTAGCCCGATTGGAATGGGGGCATTTTTCACCGTCTTATCTGGCGAGGGCCTTTATTGAAAAGTTGTTTCATCAAGTCTAGAACGTTTTTTGAATGATCATACCAAAGTTTACTTAATATATTTAAACACTGCTCGAAAATATTAATAAATATTTTGTATCAGTATTAATTGCAAGTAATTTTAAAGTTTATTGCTAACCTAAATTAGGTTTCATTAATTTGAGCTTTTGGGTACTTGAACTAAAGCATCTAAAGTAAGACAAAACAAAAATAACAGTTTTATACAAAACTTTCGGACGTTTCTGCTAATTTATTTGTATAGAATACACGATCCGTTTACGAACACACATTCTACATAGAAATCAAAAGGAAAGCCCTCAGTTCAAAACAGGTGTCCAGTTTTCAGTGACAAGATAATAATACACGACGTCACCCCCCCCCCCCCCCCACTGGGAGATAAGAAGTCTATCGTCCACTCTGCCCCTCAGCAAATTCCTTTGCCACCGCTAGCGTGTTCAATCACCCGTGAAGTACTTAAAAGGGGGGAAAGCACAGCACCGGACCACCGGGTATCCTTTTTGAAGAGGTCTACTTTGGAGATAGTCGAACCTTATTTAGAGGGCAGGTCTCGGAATATGTCGCCGCTTTCGATAACGTCCAGTAAAAAAAGCTTATCCGTCAGAGGGTTAATTAAATTACTCATTGATGTATTTTTTTTTATAGGTGAGACATTCTCAAAGCCTGTCTGATAAACCTGTTCAGCCTTGGGTGATAGCTACAGTGGATGGTGTCATCGAATCTGCCCATTGTACATGCATGGCTGGATTCGGGGAGTCATGTACCCATGTGGGAGCCCTTTTTTTATATGCAGAACCTTACTCTGGACCGTGAAGAGTCATCAGTTACTTCTGTACTGTTATGTATTATAATTTAATAATATTTGCATAACCGTAACTGTATATCTTTATGTCTTAACCGTAACTGTATATCTCCTGCTGTCTCTGATGTTACTATGCTTCGAATCCTGACCTATTAAAAATGTCTAAGATTATCTTAATCCATCTACTCTTTACTTAATCATCTAAACATCTAACCAGCATATATAATATGTACCTGCATATTAGTCTCAACCCACCAGGAAGACAGTGGAGTACATATTTAGAAATTCAGAATATTGACTTTTCAACTCCCCACGCTAAAGTTGAATCTTGTTCAAAACCAGCTGCTAAACCTTTTCAAGATGTGCCTGAAATGAGTGATGCGGAATTTCATGCTATGCTGAGAACATTGCAAGATTCTGGGTGTGGTAGTGCGATATTGAATATTGTGCCACCGTTCAATTGCTCTTCCAATGTCACAGATAAATTGTCTTTAAAAAGTTTGTTTATCGACAGTTATTTATGCAAGAAATTGCTAAAGTGTCCTTCTTTCAAGTTACAACAAATGAAGCGAAGGGACATTGAGCTGAAAACACAAGCTCAAGCCAAGAGTAAATTGTGGTACAAATACCGAGCTGGCCGAATCACAGCCTCGAATTTAAAGGCAACTTGTGTCACAAAGCTGGATCCATAACAACACTAAAACGAATTTGCTATCCTGAGAAATCTCTTTTTCACAGCAAGGCAACTTCTTGGGGATGCAATCACGAAAAGGATGCAAAGTCCCAGTATGCTGTGAATCAATCGAAGATGCATGGTAACTTTGAATTATCAAATGCCGGTCTCATTATCAACGAGAAATATCCATTTCTTGGTGCCTCTCCAGATGGACTTGTTTCTTGTGCATGTTGCGGACTGGGATGCATTGAAGTGAAATGCCCCTATTGTCTACGGGACTCTGAGATAACAAAATCTTTGAAACATGCGTGTTTAGAAGTTAGAGAAGGGGAGCTAAAACTAAGTACAAAACATGCATACTATTATAAAATTCAAGCCCAAATAATTGTGACACAACGATTGTACTGCGACTTTGTCTTGTGGACTAATAAAAGATTGCATATCGAGCGCATTTATCCTGATCTTGCGTTTTGGGAAGAAAAAAAGGCAAGGGCAGAGTTATTTTTTAAATCGGTTATTTTGCCCGAAGTGCTAGGCAAAGTATTTACAAAACCAATTATGAAAATGACCTCCCACGAAATATAGGTCCTGTAGCAGACACTCTATTCAATTAAACATTTCATTTGTATTTTATTCATCACAAAGAAATAGAGACATAATGATATAAAAACAAATTACCTTTCCTAGAACCAAGCACAATCCATTGATTTTCGTTGATGAGACATCACTGACCCAACCACATGCAAATTGGTTGTAGGCTTCTAAGCTTTTGTATGACTTAAAACTTTCAGCGGTGTAGGCACTTATACCGTACACTAAATAGTTTACAACGTCCATACAGGAAATGTTAGGAAAGTGCACTGGTAATTGTAGTGCTTCCTTTGTCAAAGAATAGGGATCAACACCATTTATTGAACGAATCTTGTCCAAATAACGGTCTTTCGAAGCTCTATCGAGCCCAAGAAAGTAATTTGAAGTCATGTTTAATCATTAAATGTAACAATTTTATTTATTTCGGGCAACAAAAGTGAGATCCAGCAAAAACACCATAGATGAACGGATTTATATGCCCTAACGATTCGGTTGCTATGGGTTGCTGGGGACGCCAGATGCAATAGTTGTGGGCACAGTTAAGAATATGTCACGTGGTTGCACCAGCTCTATAGAGTAGGCAGACTAATGAATCTAGAAGATTTTATTTGTTGAATCTAAAACTCAGCATTTGCACAACCCATTTAAGAAATTTTATTACCCATAGCTAATTTAGGTGTCATTTTTAAGGTACTGACACAAACATGCATGTGCAAAATATTTCAAACCATGTTACAATATGCCCCCTTCTCCCCTACTGAACGACCAATTGCAGGACAAATTAAGTTACACGAAAAAAAAAATTAAACACTTTTTTAAAAACTAAACTTAAAAAAAAAACACGTTTTAGTTTTTTCAGATCACTATTTTGCTTTTAATTTAAATTTAAAAATGAGCAGTTTCGGTTTCTGATTGAAAACGGAAGTCACGTGATAATACGTCATAAGCTCCTTTAAAAGTAAACAAACATAGCTGTTTGTAGATTTCACTTGACAACGTTGCTTAGTGGCTGTATTATCTTATTATTAATTATTAAATTTTATTATTATGCCACTATCTAAATACTGTATTGTGCCTATGTGGGACAGTAGTTCATTAAAGACCCCGGATATGGCATTTATAAACGTTCCGAGAAATTTAATTGAGCGTGTCCGATGGTGCAAAGCCATGAAACGAGATGCGAAAAAGAATCCTCCTCTCTCTGAAAAAACCTGTCGTCATGTTTGTGAAGATCACTTTGATGCAAGTATTAATAATTTATTGTTTTTAAAAGTCATCAGACCGCTAGAATACCGTTTAAAACACTAAATATTGCATCTACAATAGTTGATATTGTTTGCATCTAAACAACGTGTATAGAAAAATAAGAAATCTTTGTACAACTTTGTTTAATAAAATATTTTTGTGTTATATAATTTTAATATTGGTTGTATTATTTATAGTAAACGAATTTTTTTTATTCAGTGGAATTCTGTGTAAAAATTTAAATATATCATATACAAACAATGTTGTTATTGTATGCATGCCAAAGATGTATAAGAATAAGGAAGTTTTTTACAACCTAATCAAATATTCTTATTTTAGTGTTATAACAAAAATTCTTGTATTTCTTATGGTAAACAAAGATTAATTTATAGTACAAATTTCTAACTACTTTATTTTTTATTTCATCTTTTTTTTGCTATCGCATAACATTAAATATGCGCATTATTTGTAGTTTAAAAGTACTTAATTTGTGAATATTCTTTAAGCTTGAAAATGACATGGAAAACTACGTACGGTACAAACTGATGGGAGGAAGGATTTTTCTGAAGAAGGGAGTTCTTCCTCATCGCTTTGAGTGCCAGACTTCGAAGAAGGAAACTGTAGCTGCTTCTACTGAACGAGCAGCTAAGCGTAAAAATAAGGAAACAGTTCAAGAATTGCTGACCCAGGATAAACCAAACCAGATCATCTCTCAACCTGTAGCTCAAACTGTCAAGGCTCCATCAAAACACGACGTTGCCACCCAAGTAAAATTGAGGCTTCCGTACCGCGCAATAGGTACCTGCGCCTCCATGCCTCCAACTGTGATTTCCTCTGCGGTGTTAGTCGATGCTTCAACAAACACGTCAGTTTCGCTACTGAGGATGGTTTCACTAAACATTGATGACGCAGACGATTCAATAAGTGATGAAGAAAATGGTGAGTGTGATTCCGAGTTCGAACCCATCGAGGAAGGTTCGGATTATGAGCCAGAGGAAGAAGATCTTTTAGAAGAAAATGCACGTATGAGGAGTCTAATGGTAAAACGTTTATTGAGAAAAACTGAAATGTGCATAGGAATATTGCACCATGTTTCGTTTGTAGTAGAGTTTTTGTCGGCAAAAGCTAAATGTCCCAAACTGCATGTAATAATAACTTTAAAGAAAATAAGAATGAGCAATTCCTTTTCTTATCTGGGTCTGGTGTTTGGCCTTCCTGCTTCTAGCATTTCGAGGATATTCCGGAAAACTGTTCCGCTACTTGCCGCTGTTCTCCAGAACTTCATAATCTGGCCTGAAGAAAGTGGAATTCGACAGTGTTTGCCTCTTGCATTTAGGGCACGATATGCAAATACACAAAGTATTGATGACTGTTTCGAAACAAAAGTCGATAAGCCGTCTAACCCAATTAGACAAAGTCTGACTTGGTCAGAATATAAGAAAAACAATACCCTTAAGTACTTGTTCTCCTGCACACCCGACGGAACCGTGAATTTTGTTTCTCGTGGTTATGGAGGACGCACATCAGATGCTCTCTTGTTGGAAGATTCTGGTTACTTGAATCAGCTGATTCCTAACATGAATGTAATGGCGGATAGAGGGTTTAAAAACGTAGCACATTATTACTAAAAAGAAAAAACTGTGATTTAGTACGGCCTCCTAGTGTTTCGGTAAGTGTACCTATGACCGCGATGCCACCTTGTGATTGGCAAAAAATCGAAGGGAGCGCGTAGTCGAATGCGATTTTGTGTCAATATAATAGCGTTTTAATTAAGTATTTTAAGAAAGATTCTGAAACAATTTTAATGTATCAAAGGTATTGTTCATTCTCAATTCCTTCTGGGTGAATAATATTTTAATTTGCCTTTATTTTAACTAAAATTTGCACGAAGTTAGATTTTAATATTTTGCATCACTTTAAAATGTAATTTTGTTTTCCAAATTGAATAAATTTTAACTTTCTTATCTATTTTTATTATTCTTACGAGTCTTACATGATAAAAATTCATTTATTAGTAAATCAAAAAATAAAACTGCTACCGAGTCTATATTAACTACTATTTGTTTCCAAATAACTCCCATTTATTCTTTCCGTATTTTAATAGCATAAATAAGTTTTCATTACCTATTATCAAAAAATATTTGTATCATAATAATTAACACTAATTAAACATTTAATGAAATTTTTTATCATTTATTGCTAAAAAGAAACTTGTGTGTAAAATATGAACACAATAATTTAACTGACGTTAGATGTCTAGTAGTTGTTACTCGTCATAATAAAGTTTTCGAAAAAAAAGAAAGAAAATTGCGAGTGGTGGCCGCTAGCGCTTTTTTGGTTTTAAAGGTATTGCTGAAAACGGAAAGAAATGCAGCCATCAAATTTAGTGTCAAACATGTGTGTTCCTAAAACTTTTTTCCGAACTTAACTCAACACCAATTTGACTCTGATCCTTTGGACAACCATCTCTCTCACTTGATTCGGGCAATTGTTCAAACGTATGTGAAAGTACTGTTAACCCATTATTATAAAAATTTAATCACAAAGCAATCTATTAGACAGTTTTACACAAAAGCCATTCTATTTGAAGGACAATAAAATCCTACATTTTAACTCTGATTTGGATGAACTCACCAAAATGTACTTTTCTCACCAAATTGTACTTATTTTCATGAAACAAAATGTATTATTATTTTTAAAAAAAAAAAGATTGTTTTGTTTGTATGTTTAATGCTTCTTATTAAATTCAACACATTTTTCCTACATATAAAAAGTTGTAATTGTCTCTGTAAAATAAAAATAAGATATTTTCTCTACATTTAGTAAGATTTATTACTCCATATTCCAAAGTTTTATTCAACATAATGTACAGGTTATAATATATGCTTACGATTCTTAATGGAAAACCTATTTCATTAATTGAACATGTTGAACGCATTCCAGGTGAGAAAAAAAAATACCAGTGGCTTTGATTATATATTTTTGATGCGAAGTTTAAGGATAGTTTTAAACTAATTTTCTCTAAAATGAAAATAAAACAATATTATTTAGCTTGTGTTTCCAAGTGTTTGATAGTACATGAATGTATATCTAAAATTATAGCTGCAGTTTATTTTTTTAAACCCTCCAAAAGTCACTTTTCCTGAAAATTCCTATTACTTCCTATGGCGTCAAACGCGCGGTTTGCCAATCATTCCCTGTTTTTAGCTTCCCTGCTATACCTTACAGTTACTTCACCCCGCTCAATGGCGGGGAATAGGCAATGTTCCCTTTCTACTACTCATTCCTCCATGAGAAAGTGATTGATCTGTATGAGAGTGAAGAAATAAGTCGAATGATGCCTGGAAAAAAGGATTTCATTTCACTTAAGGTAAATGGAAGACGACAGCACGTTCAGAAAAAATTGATTATGTGCAATCTTGGTGAAGCTTTTGCATTATTTAAACAAAAGTATCCACTACTAAAAATAGGGTTTTCCAAGTTTTGCGAACTCAGACCCAAGCACTATGTTCTTGCTGGTGCAAGTGGAACCCACAATGTTTGTGTATGTACAATACACCAAAATGCAATACTTATGGTTGCTCATTGTAAGATGAAAAAACTAATGCAACACGAGAAGCCAATTAAGTCTTACAAAGATACTATGATGAATGTAATGTGTCCCAATCCAACTAAAGATTGCCATTTTCAAAAATGTTGACATTGTCCTGGGTTTGAAGAAGTCAAAAGAAGGATTGAAGAAGCATTCGAGCTCAACTTTATTGAAGACATAACTTACAAACAATGGATAAAAATAGAAAATCTCTCGAGACAATAGTTCAACCTACTGAAGATTTTATCAGTATATTTTTTGAAAACTTCCAAAACTTCTTCAACACTAATTTCTTGCTAGTCAACAGTACAGTTACCTCACACATTTGAAGCAGTCTCTGAAAGAAGATGAATATCTAGTAATCTGCGACTTTGCCGAGAACTATTCGTTTGTTCTGCAAGATGCTGTCCAAGGCTTTCACTGGAACAATGCACAAGCAACCGTTCACAATTTCACAATTTATTTTCGAGATGCAAAAGCGGAAAAATTAAAGCATATATCTCTTGTAATAATTTCCGACTGTCTTACACACGATACAATAGCAGTGCACCTTTTCCAGAAATATCTCATTAATTTTATGCATTCGTATTTTACCACAAAACCAAGCCTAATTTATTACTTCAGTGATGGTGCTGGATCTCAATATAAAAACAGGCTAAATTTTCTGAATCTCTGTCACCATGCATCTGATTTTGGCATCAATGCACAGTGGCATTTTTTTGCCACATCACATGGCAAAAGTGCATGTGATGGTGTGGGCGGGACAGTGAAGAAACTTGCAGCAAGGGCTAGTCTTCAAATGACCAAAGATGACCAGATCATGACTCCCCGACAGTTTTATGAATGGGCAAATAAACACATTGAAAGCATACATTTTGTTTACAGTACCATCAACATCATAAAGCAGAAGAAGAGAATTTAAGGCAAAGGACAACAACAGCAAGAACTATCCCAGGCACTCGGAAACTCCACTCTTATATTCCTATTGACAAAAATCAAGTGCAAGTCCGGCTTTTTTCACTTTCAAACAACTCAAGAGTTGAGAATGCAACAACTTCCAAGGGAGATCTGGAATTTTCAGAAATGGTGGGTTTCCTGATCTGCAGATATGTCGGACACTGGTGGTTAGGATGTGTTCTCGATTCTTGTGAAGAAAGTCAAACACTTAAGATAAAGTTTCTACGCCCACATGGACTTTCACCTTCCTTTCATTACCCAGACTGTGAGGACATTCTTAAATGTTCATATGAGCGATGTTATTTTAAAAGTAGATCCCAGAGTTAATCCAACTGGAAGAGTTTACAGCCTGTCAAGTCAGGAGATGAAATGTGTCCATAATAAGTTGTAAAAAGTTGTGTGTTCTGTATGTATTTTTCTTCAGAAGCAATATAAATGGCTTTTTTTGTGAGTAGATTAAGTTCATTGTTTTATTTTAATATGATCCCATTGAATGCCTATTATGAAATTTTCACTCATGAACATGAGTTAAAAGAATTGTCTTTTTTTATTGTAATTGTAAGGGATAGACAAGATTTAACATATTAACTGTGGTGTGGTTCAAAACAGGGACAACTAAATTAGCATAACTTCTATTAAGCTTCAATGCAACCACATGATAAAGTACATTTAAAATTGACAAGGATTTTTTTTTCTGGTAAAGCAACGTTTTTGCTGCTTCAAACTGCATATTTGCCAAAAACGTTGTGGGGAAAAACCAAAATAATCAATTAGTTACTTAATAGTTAGTTCTAGTTGTAACTTTTGTGTTTTTTCCAATGATACCCTATTTAAAGATTTTCCTTTTGATAAAAAAGTTATCAGAAGGGGAACGTTACTTTCACTCTTAATCAACAATGGCCAGCACTAAGGGTAAACCATTGCAATATTCAGTTGTACCCAATTGTGTCAAAAATGTTTTCAATCTGATCCCATTACAGGCCCATTATGAAACTTTTACCACATGTACAGCACATTAGCATGCAAAAGATATGTTTTTCAGATTTTTTAAAAATACACTTTTTGAGATATTCAAGGTCAAATAATTGTTTTGGTGACCTTGAAATATTAAAGTCAATAAATCTTGCCAAGTGAGGTATCATATGAAAGCCCATTTCAAGAGCTTTAAAATAAGACCAAATTAAACTATATCTCTTATAGCAGCTGAGATAAAGGACTTTATGTAACTACCCGAATGCCACGTTTTGCACTTTTTTGCCATTTTCGTAGGGTCCTACAAAAAAATAATAAGCCAATAAAAAATCTGAAAAAAAATATTATTTCAATTGGTGATGGTCAGGTTGGGAGGCTTGTTGACTTGACATGGAATGGCCCATTTGCTTATTATTTTAAGTATTTGAGACCGTTTAAAAGATTACTTGGCGAGTTTGATCATAGCTTACATTATCGTTAGGTGGTTGAAAAGCGTTTATTGGTAACCGTTTATTCAAATTATAGATAGAGGTCTGTCTAATATCTAAATTTTTTTCTTGTTTCATGTGCATAGAATGTATTTTGTATGTGTAATAAACATTAGCTTATACAGATTACTATGTTTTTGAATGTATGGTGATTCTAACACAATTTCAAAAAGTGTGTTTGATATTAAAATGAAATATCCTTAAATATTATCGAAGTTCGGTTTTTAGTACGTTTTATTTTAGCCACATTGATTATTTAAAATGATTAGTGCCCACTGTCTTAGTTGCTGCCAAAGTTGGTACTCATCTTAAATGTGTAGACGACCCCTTATACATTTTTTGTTGATTCATTAATCGATTTCTTATGCCTTTTCTTGAAAAATGACACCTTTATTCACCATATCCTTTGACCAATATCAGCCGAGTAATGTGGGGTGGAGCATTTTTTCCCCAACTGCACAACATTAAATTAGATTAAAAGAAAAATTCAAATTATAACAAGATACAAGATATTTATTTACCTTTAAACAATAACCTTATGAATTTACAAATACGTAAAATAAACACATACAATTAAAATTAGAACAAAATACGAGAGATTTATTTGCATTGAAACAATAACCTTATGAATTTACAAATAGGTAACAAAAACAACAACCTATACAATTGAAATTAGAACAAAATGCAAGAGATTTATTTACATTTAAACAATAACCTTATGAATTTACAAATACGTAACATAAACAACAACATATACAATTAAAATTAGAACAAAATACAAGAGATTTATTTACATTTTAAACAATAACCTTATGAATTTACACATACGTAACATAAACAACACATACGATTGAAATTAGAACAAAATACGACAGATTTATTTACATTTAGAGCTGAACTAATTAAATTTACCAAAAGCGAATATCGTTACTTACGGCTTTTAAGAAGTCGCTTACACTTAAATGTCCACCACGGTACTGTACGCACAAGGATTGGAGCCGCCCTTGAAGAGCAACGTAGATCGTTCTCTTCCGTTTTACTTGGGTGACGCCTTGCCCGAGTTTTGTTTCGTCAACAGACAGCTCCATCTTCAAAATCAACACCCAAATGTCAGGGTGGTCGTGACCAACAATGCTGTCGAAGCGATTATTCCATCCCTCCACCTGATTGTTGGTACGTTCCTCACCTTTGAGTGTTGATTGGTGGACATTCCACAACTTCGAAGGAAACATTGGTTTGTCTCTCCTTAAATGTAAGGAAAGGCCATTTCTTCTCGACGACCGGAATGGCCCATTGACGTACGTTGTATCGAAATAGTCCAGCAAATGTTCTTCTTCAGAGCAGATCGCCTGTAGGAATCGCATTCCTGCCTTCACATCACATCGTGGCAAAAATGCTAAGGCATCTATCATGCCGCAGAAGTGACGAAAATCGTCCTCTTCTTTGTATAGACTAACTTGTCCTAATCTTTGAATTTTTCGGAATGTACTTTGGGTGAAGTGATAGAAGCATCCTTTCACTTTTACGGATGACCCAAATACTTCTTTCACGGCATCCATAACTGCCTTTTTTAAGTCCACATAGACCACCTCAGGATTTGGGTCCATTTGTCGGGCCGTGCACTCCTCTACAAGAGTTTTGAGTAGATTGGAACAGGACGTGTTGGTTTTGTTTTCTAACAAAACAAGGGCGCAGGAAATGATGATGCCCCTTGCTCTAATCACATAAATGCATGAAATTTTCTGGAGCAAGAGCAAAGTTACCATCCATATACCACTCTGTGGCTTCGCACAAAAACTGCATTTGCGCATCCGTGGCAAAAATAACTATTCTCTCATCGGATAGTACACTCTTAAAACAAGAGAGTGGATTTGAACTCAGTCTGAGTTAATTTCACTCCTCCAGACTGAAAAATGCACTTACCCGGAAGGAGTGGATTCTTTGTGTGTTAAACCAACGACAGGATCACTCCAAACGAGTGATTTCAACTCAGCCTGAGCTAATATTCAATCCATTCCAGTGTCGAAAATGCACTTCTCCAACTGGAGTGGATTTCACTCTTTTGTTTTAAGAGTGTAGCCCGTTGTCGGAGAGAAGAAACCTCTTGTTGTCTTCACCGCCTATCATTAAAATTAAATCGACATTTTTTTTTCCGAAACACTTATTTTACCTAAATATGTTATTTAATTTTTGTGAATGGATAATTTTATGTTATCTAATTTTAAACTAATTTATGCATTCAATTAAAATAATTATTAATATACAATTTAAATGTTAGTCATTATTATATGATAAATGAAAATCAAAATATTTAATAATACAATACAAAAAGTTAATAAGATATTAGAGAACATAAGTCATTGATTGGGCATTTGAATATTAAATATTGGGCATTTTGATAGTTAACATTTTAAATTTTTTTACTAAAAAAATAGTTGTGTTGATGATAGTACGAGAGCTAGCAACGTCGGAAAAACAAGCATTGCAGGTTAGCCAGTTTTTAGATATGCTATCTATCTTACTCTCCTGAACGTCACACGGGTTATCTGGCTGGCGGTAATGGTTGCGTTAGGGTACCTTCAATACACTGTGTGCTGTACAGGGTAACGACAAGGATCTTAGCTAGTGTGCCATGCTAGAACCGTTATCGCTCAGCCAAACTCGCCAATAAAACGGAACTTATTATTTTTTCCAGTTTTTTACGTGTAAACATTATTTTGCTGCTTACTTTGGAAGAAATATGAATGTTTTCAACTTTCAAGTAAGCAATGACTTTGATTTGCGTTTTTTTTTACGTTACCCCGCCAACTATTGTTCCGCTAGCGCATGCCAAGACATGCCACATACCATCTGCTAGCTTCGACATTAAAAATGGCTTTTTCTGGTAGTATAATGATAAAAATACTATTTTTAGAAATCTAATAGTCCACATGATGTTTAATTTACAAAACAAAGATTAAAAAGTTAAGTTTTATACACTTTTTCCGAGTTTAAACAACTTTTGTATTCCATAGCAATGACTGACTGTGGTTCTATAATACGACGCCCGTCGCCAATAGCCCTCGTGCAGCTCTAGTGCGACGATAATTCAAACCTAACCTAACCATAGCAATGACACACGCTGGTATTAAAACATGGATTCAAGCTTTACCGTTAAGAATTTTAATCCAAAAAAGAATAAATATTGAAGAATATAGATCATTAAAAACAAAATCAATAACAAAAAGTGGTTAAGTTCCTTTGATTATATCGTTTAGATGCGATTTAATAGAGCTTCGCTGAGTCACCGTGTAATGTCTACGGGGAAAATATAACAGCGCCGTATCTCTGGAGCATGGCTATGCTCCAGCCAATCAGGTGAGAGCATCATGTCGCAACCCTCATACGCAGATATTCCAGTAACCCTAGGTTGCGTTCATCAGTGCGCATCCTACCTGTATAGGTAAAATATCGATTTTTCAAATCATTTTAGTACGTTTTATTTTTTCATTATTATTTTTATTGAACTTTTTGCATCATAAATCTATTATTGCCAGACATTTTCTTTGTTGTTTTAACTGTGCCAGACGCCAATTTTGAATTACAAAGCTCAAGTGTTGGCCAAATTACGAGCTCAGGTGTTAA